>JAXQQM020073647.1:0-127442 GCA_034641835.2 Pinus albicaulis | reverse complement strand
CAGCCTACTGTTGAGTCCCAAACTTGCATCTTTCCTATACACCTTTCTAGACATTTTCCATTTACCTGGACCTCCTAAGTCATCAACATCATTTCATATTAATCATAAAAGAGCATTTAAAGTGGTTTTTAACTATGTTTTGTGTATGTTGTTTGAATTATATTTTTGCTCATTAAGCTGCGGAATCTTGTCACTTTCCGCAGCCGCTTCAACTTTCCGCAACCATTTTGTTAAATTCTATATTTCAGGTGTCTTCAGGCCAATCAAGCCACATGGGCAAGTTGGAAATGACATGGATATGGACCGAGTCCTATTGGCTCAGTAGAATTCACCAAAGAAGGCCGTGGTCAAAGGTAGTCAAGCGGTGGTCAACCTAAGAGTCCTACGGTGACAGAACTCCATTTTTCACCACATGAAGACTTGCGTGGCCATTCCATGATCCCATGGGACATATCAACACCTGTGAACTGCTCCATAAGCCGAATCCAACAGCCACCTTCCATAGATTTAATCTTCACGGCAGCCATAATGCTAAATTTCTGGACGTGGTTGTTCACGTGTCTTTTATCAGCGCAGATTGTAGGAAAGTAGTTATGTCATCCTCTGTTATAAATAATGCGTTCTCATACGCATATTAGTTAGCTTTTGTAATATAATTTTGCTGAAAAGAGAGCCCACTGTGCCGTGACATTATTTCCTTGTTATGACTGCGTTTTGATTACATGAGAAGACTCTGTTCATAAGCATAATTCGTGTTTGATAGCTGTTCCCCGAGGATTGTGTAGAGGGCCCCTGCACACATCGAGGTTTTGTTTATTGCTGTATAGTTTCATGTTTTATTTCCTTACGTTCATTATGCCATAGTTATTCACGTGTATATATTACATCTCTTATGGTATTAACGTTTTATTTCTGTCCATAATTTTTCATGCTTTATACTGTTGTTAACTAATCAGTGTCTTTGTTCCAGATTACAGTAGGTAGCCCGGGCATTTGCACATAGTTTTACAATGACTAATGACAAGGAATCAGTCTTGTCCTTCTGCTGATTTATTTTCCTTAGCTTTTAATTCCAGCACTGTTTTATTTATTTCAGTTTTGTACATTTGCTCTATTAGTTAGATTAGATATTAAATTACTCATGTCATTATCAGTTACCTCCGAAATCCATAGCGAGACTAATGGTGAGGGATTGAAGTATGAGTGTGTAGTTTGATATTAGTTTATTTTTCTGCAAGTTAGATATTAAATTTCTCATGTCATTATCAATTACCTCCGAAAGCCATAGCGAGACTAATGGTGAGGGATTGAAGTATGAGTGTGTAATTTGATATTAGTTTATTTTTCTGCAAATTAGATATCAGATTGCTCAAGTTGTTTATGATTACCTCCGAAATCCATAGCGAGACTAATGGTGAGGAGTCAGAATATGAGTTGATTTAATTTGGTTTTAGCTTTACTTTGCTTGCAATTCTTGGATTTCTTTGAGTACAGTTTCTTTTGTATTTAGACAGCAACAAGGGTAATGGGTTTCATGATCAATAGTTCATTGTTTGTTTGACTAGTATAGTGGCACATTTTCATTTTCTTTTAGGAATTAATTTTTTCATTGCATGTTTTAAAACCCTTTTGAAGTTTGAAGTTTGGGAAATCATTATAAAGGACATCATTTCCTTGAACATTTATATCCATACTTGTCTTTTAGAATTTCCATCTCATATTAGGAAACCAACCAAGATAAAAACTCCCAAGATAAATAAAAAACCAAAAAACGACAAAAAGTAAGAGATAGGTTATCTTGCACATATAGTGTGCCACACTTCGTCAGCTTACGAATCTCGGATTGACAAATTAATGTAGCAATTTAGGACATACTAAATTGACCAAACATTTTGGCACCATTGCCGGGGAAGTGTAACTAGGTAGCGATTTCTTTAAAAAAAAAACAATAAAAAGAAGGGAAAATTTGATAACTTCTTGAAGTATGCTCTCCTCTTGCACCTAGTGTGATCTGGAGGATCAGAAAAGAGAGTTATTGGTTCAATAATTTCTTAAGTATGCTCTCTTCTTGCACCTAGTGTGACCTGGAAGATCAGAAAGAGAATTATTAGCCCAACTCAAAAATAAAAAAATGACATGCATAGAGCAAGAGATTCTAGGGGAAGTTTTATAGCTAGAGCCAAGAGTTTGATTTTCACAACTCCATCTTCTTCAAGGCATATACAAGATTCACCACCATCTACCCCTAGCCTTAATATTCCTGGAATTCAAGGAGCAGCTGAATTAGAGGATTCTCCTACACCATCTACCAAATCTCATTTAGAAGAAGACCCTTTCTTTACTTCTACGGGAGAGTATATTGTAATTAAAGAAGTAGAATCACCTGAAGAAGAAAAGGAAGAAACTATCATGACAAAGGAAGTAGTAGATGGATTCAGAGGTATAGGTAGAGGTAGAGGAGGAGGAAATAATGGAGGCAACAATGGTGGAGGTGGAGGTAATAATGGAAGAAATAGGGAAGGAAACAACTCGTTTGGATTCCCTATAGTTGATGAGGAAACTCATACAACGATGAAAAACATCTCACCATCTGTCCTCCCCAACGTTTATGGATTTTGAAGTGAGGATCCTGAAACATTTCTGTTTGAGTTTGAAGTCGTGTGCCGAACCTATGACTATATGGAAGACTCTCAAAAAATCAAACTATTTCCTTCAACATTGAAGGGAGCCGCTTTGAAATGGTTCATGGGATTAGTCACCCAATCTATTAGGACTTGGAATGATATGAAACAAACATTTTTGGATAGATACCTGGACTATTGCATGCCCACCAATCACAAGGATGAGGTATTCAAAATGGTGCAAAAAGAAGATGAAAATTTGGAGGATTTAATTGAAATATTTCAATACAATTTAAAAAGAGCAAAGATGAGCAACTTAGATGAGGAAAATTTGAAAGCCCTTCTATTAAAAGCCATCAGAGATGAATGGATAGATATTTTAAACATGATGGGGAAAGGAGACATTTCTCAACTTCCACTTCGTGACATAACAGAACTATGTATCCATCTCTCAAGGGGAAAATCTAAAACGGGAAAAGGGCCTAGAGATCCTTCTCTTATCAGGGCAAACAAATCTGCAACTGGATCAGTAAGTAGGGCAGAGATTGGAAATATGCTTGATGAATTCAAAAATTATATCTTAGGGAGCCTTAGTGAACAACTAGACACCCTTAAAATTCAAAACAAGCAGAAAGCAGAAACTGATGCTCTAGCCATCTTTTGTCCGAAATGTAGGAAGAAACATGCTTTAAGGGAATGGCCCTTGGATGCAAAAGTTGTAGAAACATGTATGATTTGCTCAGAGAATCATGAGACCAAGGATTTTCCTTCAATTCCTGGACTCAAAGCTGTCTTTCAAGAAGATCCAAATTCAGTAGAATCTCTCTGTTTTGTTGCAAGAAGACCTTGGCAGGGGCAACAAACTCAAGGGTTTAACAACCCTATGAATTCTCAACCCCCACCAAATTGGAATCCTTGGCAAAAACTTTGGCCCCAACCTCAAAATTCATATCAATCATGGGTACAAGGTATGAAAAATCCTTATGGGAGATTTGCTCAATTTTATCAATATCCTCCATCTTTTCAAAATCAACAAGCTCCACAACTTCCAAACCCAAATCTACAACTTCCATTGCCATTTCCACAACAACAACCTTCTCAACAAAATCCAAATCCTCAACTCATGCTTCCATTCCAAAAAAAGACAAATCAACTTCCAGCTCAGCCATTGCCAAATCCTAACAATAAAAATCCTCAGAATACTTACATGATAGAAGGACAACAATTTCCTACCTATATGATTGTTCCTCTCAATGATGTACAACTCAGATCCGGTAGAGTTTTAGAAAAACCTTCTATAGATGTCCAAGAGCAAGATACCTCTAAGGAGGACTCTCTTAAAGCCAATAAGGGTTCTGAGGAAGCATCTCTTCAAAACTCAAACATTCAAAAAGAGAAATAAAAGTTAACACCCACAACTCCTATAGTTGAGCAACCTGCATCTTCATCCACACCTCCTTTCCCTGAAAGATTACAAATTGATAAAGGGGTGGAAAAACAAATCGTGTTGCCTAACTATGATTTTCTAGATGAATTAAAGAATGTTTGTATCAAGATTCCCTTGCTACAAGCCATTAGAGAGATTCCTATTCTAGCAAAAACAATAGAGTTGAGTCTCAAAAGACCAGGAAGGAAACCAAGAGATACAAGAAGAATCCACCTGGTAGGAAAAATTGCAGATATCATGATGGGAAAAATTACCATGCAGAAGTATGTAGATCCAGGTAGTCTAATTTTCAAGACACATATAAATGGGATAGAAATTCCAAACACATTGATTGACTTAGGGGCTGCTATCAACATTATGAGTAGATAGATTATGGAACAGCTAAAACTTCCTAATCTTCTTTTTACACCTACTTTATTGCAACTTGCAGATCGATCAATTATCAAACCAGATGGTGTATTAGAAGATATTTCAGTCTCCTTAGATTCTTGGGAATATCCAGTAGATTTTATGATTTTGACTCCCAAGAGTAATCTAGGAGGGCACCCACTTATCTTAGGGAGACCTTGGCTAGCCACAGCTAATGCTTTCATTAGTTGTAGATCTGGGGATATGTACATTTCTAATGGTAATTCGACAAAGAAATTAAATTTGTATCCTCCAGCAAAAGCAATTACAGAAGTAGGAGAAAATTAATGGGTCGATGATGAGGACACTATACAACCTGTCTTTACCATTTCTGAAATCAGTGAGGATAGTCAAATTCTAAACACATTAGAAAATTTTGAGACATCTTCAGAATATGACCCCACACAATTTCAGTTGAAATCTGACATTGAATATTTATCATCAAGACAAATGTCTCTTTACTCTATGGAAGAGTTCGGTAGTTCTACCATTGAGATTTTTCCAGGAAAAACATTGAATATCAACAAAAATTTGGAAAAGTCACAACAAGAAGAACTAACCAAAATCTTGCAAAAACATTCTACTGCATTTGCATGGGAGTATACTGACATGAAAGGTATTGATCCTAAGACTTGCATCCATCATATCTATATTGAGGAAAACAGTAGGCCAATCAGACAACCTCAAAGAAGGATGAATCCAAATCTTAGGGAGATAGTGAAAGAAGAGCTCCAAAAACTACTCAATGTAAACTTCATTTATCCAATTTCAGATAGCCGATGGGTTTCTCCTTTGGTTATAGTACCTAAAAAGAATTGTAAATGGAGGGTATGCATTGATTACAGGGAATTGAACAAAGCAACTTTGAAGGATCACTTTCCTTTGCCCTTTATCGATCAGGTATTAGATACATTAGCAGGCAAAAAGTAATTTTCATTTTTGGATGGTTTTAGCGGTTATAATCAAATTCAGGTAGCACCTGAAGATCAAGATAAGACCACATTTACCTGTCCATGGGGGACTTTTGCCTATCGAGTGCTTCCTTTTGGGATATGTAATGCACCCGCAACATTCCAAAGAGCAGTACTAGGAATTTTTTCTGATCTAATCCATGATTGTGTAGAGGTTTATATGGATGATTTTACAGTTTATGGTAACTCATTTGAAGAGGCATTAGAAAATTTGGAAAAAGTTCTCATAAGATGTAAAGAAACAAACCTTTCATTAAGCCATGAAAAATGCTTTATGATGTTTATTGAAGGGATTGTTTTAGGACATCATATTTCAGGAGATGGGATTAAGGTTGATAGATCAAAAGTTGAAGTCATCTCCAAGTTACCTATTCCAAATTGTCAAAGAGATGTTAGAAGTTTTCTGGGATTTACTGGTTACTATAGAAGATTTATAGAAAACTTCACTAAAATAGCATCTCCACTCTTCAAATTGCTTACAAAAGACTGTGAATTTAAATGGGATCCTGATTGTCAATCAGCCTTTGAAACTTTGAAAATAAGAATATCTGAAGCACCTATCTTGAGAGGACCAAATTGGAAACTCCCTTTCCATATTTCTACAGATGCTTCAGATACAGCTCTAGGAGCTGTGTTGGGTCAAAAAGATTTAGTCCCTTATGCCATTTACTATACTAGTAAAAATTTGACTCCCACTGAGTTGAACTATACTGTAACTGAAAAAGAGTTTTTAGTTGTTGTTCATGCAATCAATAAGTTTAGACATTATATAACAGGTTATGAAACTTTTATTCATACTGATCATTCTGCGATTAGATATCTAATGAACAAACCTGTTACTAATGGCAGAGTGACAAGATGGCTCCTACTTTTGTAGGAATTCAATATTACTGTGTTGGATAGACCAGGGAAACAAAATACAGTAGCTAATTTCTTGTCTAGGATTCAGAATACTAAAGAAGATTCTCCCGTAGAGGATAAGTTTCCTGATGAATACTTGTTTGCAGTAACTACTAAGACCCCTTGGTATGCAGATATTGCTAACTATTTGGTTACAGGGAAAATTCCTCCACATTTATTTCCAAGTGAAAGAAGAAAGATTATTCAGGAAAGTTCAAAATATTCATGGATTTCTAATGAATTGTTTAAAACAGGGCCAGATCTTGTGATTAGAAGATGTGTCAGGGAGGATGAAATACCTGATATCCTCAAGGCATGTCATGATGAACCATGCGGCGGACACTTTGCTGACAAAAGGACAGCCTATAAAATCCTCTCTTTAGGATATTGTTGGCCTTCCCTCTTCAAAGATGCAAAACAATATGTCAAAAGGTGTGACAGATGCCAAAGAGTAGGGAAACCTACCCTTTCAAATGAAATGCCATTGCAACCACAGGTACTCATCGAACCCTTTGAAAAATGGGCTTTAGATTTCATTGGACCTATTAATCCACCATCTAAGCAAAAGAAGTATATATTGGTTTGTACTGATTATGTTACTAAATGGGTGGAAGCCAAAGCATTAGTGTCTGCCACTGAAAATTCAGTTGTTAATTTTCTTTATGAGGATATTTTTACTTGCTTTGGTGTTCCAAGAGAAATTGTGACAGATCAGGGAAGAAAATTCACATCCAACTTGGTGGAGAAGCTGATGAAAGAATACAAAATCAAGCACAGAAGATCTACTCCTTACCATCCACAAGAAAATGGTCAAGTGGAGTCTACAAACAAAGTTCTCGAAAGTATCATCACCAAAACTGTTCATCTACACAGAAGAGATTGGGTAGAAAGGCTTCCTGAAGCCTTGTGGGCCTACAGAACTACATGGAGAAATACAATAGGACATTCTCCCTATGAACTTGTTTATGGGAAAGAAGTCCTGTTCCCCATTGAGTTCCAAGTCAAAACCTTCAAGATGGCAGTTCAGTTGGGGATGGATCTATCAGAAGCCCAAAAGCATAGAATGGAGCAGTTGAATGAGCTAGATGAGATCAGACAAGAGGAAATTCTAAGAACTGATCTAGTTAAATATCAAGGAGCTAAATGGCATGACAAATACATCAAAGAGAAGAAGTTTCAAGAAGGAGATTGGGCATTGCTATTTGATTCCAAGTTTAAAGATTTTAAAGGAAAATTTCAGACTCATTGGCTTGGGCCATATGAGATCGACAAGATCTTTAGCAATGGAGCGGTAAGAATCAAGACCATTGATGAATCTCAAACTCCTCTTATTGTGAATGGCCACAGATTAAAGATCTATCATAAGCCACTCTCAAAAGAGGAATTTGTCAAAATGTTTCAAGATAATTCTACAATAACGCTGGTGAAGAAGAATCCTTCTTCTCCACCATCCTAGCCTTTGTTTTTTTCAGTTTCAAAAAAAAAATATTGTATAAGCCTGAAAACCAATCACTGATTGGCAGTCTTATACAGAAAATGTAGGGTGAAAATCAGGAACACCTGACACCCTATATTTTCCAAAAAATTCCCTCTCTCTCTCATTTCACAAGTTTTATAACAACCGACTCCATTTCATTCCACTTCATTCCACTCCACTTCATTTCATTTCACTCCATTTCATCTATTTCATTTCATTTCACCAATAAAAATTTTCTTTCATGACCATTTTCATTCAGTCAGTTATCCATATCCATTCACCCAAATAATTGTTGTGTCAGTTTCCGCAGCTGACACCAGTTTCCGCAGCCAGAAGCAGTTTCTGCAGCCACCACTCTGTTTTTCAAAAATTTATAGTCAGATGTTAGTTCAACAATCATGAAATCAAATGCAGGTCTGAGGACATATTATGAAGACATGAGGCATTCAAAAGCATCAACGAGGAGCAACTGATTGAAGACTAATGAAAAATGGCAAGAATTCCAAGGTATGAGTAGAAATTTATTTCAAATGGCATTCAAGCACATTTTTACATAGTTATAAACCATAGCTCCATTATATGCAATGATTGCGTTGATAACTCCAAGACCATTCCACGATCTCTATATGATTCCCCCACAATCCTTGCATTCATTTTTTTTAAACAGCCTCATAATCAAACCTCCGGTCTTCACTCGTGTTCGGCTATACTTTGATACTCCACCTGTAATTATGGAACGTGGTTGATTTGACTACGGCTTCTCTCAGCCACACAAAATCCGCAGCTGTTTCATAAACGTGCTTGCATCTACTCTGCAGCCACCCAATTTTAAATACTGCCGGATGCACTTTACTCCCCCTACTGTTCTATTGACCTCACGGCTACATTTCCACCGTGTTCACATAAGCCTCCACCACATTTTTTTCTTTGTTCCGCTTCATTCCGTGTACCTATTCTCTGATATCCGCTTACAGTCACTGGTCTCCTTCATAAACCCTATTCATTTCCGCTAATTCAGCCGTCTTACCTCCGCTAAACCTTAGTTTTAAAAAAACAGAAGGAAGAATGGGTCGGTTGTTGAGGGCAGAACTAGAGGGACCCAAATTTATGGAAGGATACCCGCAAGTCAAAGACATATTGAAAAAGGCAAAATGGCTTCGGTTTATTCAAAATTTTAAATGCTACAATAAGGAGGTAACAAAAGCTTTTGCGAGGTCTTTCAATGGTCTGGAGGTAGAAATTGGGGACCTCAAATTTACAGTGACTGAGGCATCCATAGCAGCTGCTACAGAACTCCCTCAAGAAGGTGAACGCTGGTTCAAGAACAAGAGCATTAGCGAGGAAGCCTGGAGAGTGATCCTACGTAACCCAGGTATGGATGTCACCATTTTCAAAAAGGGAATTCCTGTTCATGCTTTAAAAGAAGAGTGGGCCAGTTTACTGTTGATTATTCAAAAGTTTATCACCTGTGAGGGACGTTTTGGATCAATGTACATGTATCATACCCGACTGTTGATGAATTTCCTAGACAACCAGACCCTCAATCTGCCATACTTTTTACTAAACAGTTTGAAAAAGATGTCTGTAACCATCCAAAATCATCTGGGGGATGTAGAACCACATTTGTATCACCATGGTCTCGTGAAAATATTGATAGAAAAACAATTAAAAGAGAAAAAGGACACCTGCGAGTAGTTTTTAATTAGAAATTTCTTTGAAGAACCCCAAGAAACCCCTGAAGGCAGTACATCAAAAAGAAGTAGAAGAAAGAGAACAAGTGATAAAACTCAAAGCACTCCTACTAACACAGTTGAAAGAACTAGTAGAGAAGAAAGATTGTCTAAAAGGAGGAAGGAAAAGACTGAGGGTAAAAAGCCAACAAAATTAAAAGAGAAAAGAAGCATTGAGGCTGTGCATCAAACCCCTTCCTCAGAAGAAGACCATCAAGTATTGTCTGAGAGACTAGTTCACCTTCAGGAACAGTCAGCTATGGCCAAAAAGAAAGGAAAAGGAAAACAAAAGGAAAAAGACAGTAGTCCACAGCATGTAAGAAGAAGCACCAGGCTTAAAGGAAAGTGGAAGAAAGCACAAACAAAAGGACCCCATTTTATTGATTTGGGAGAAGAAACACCTGAACAAACTCCAGCTAGCCGTAGTCCACCTCATTCTCAGCCAGACGTTGAAACTAGTCCTCAAGATGTTGACATGAGTCCTTTTCGGCCAGATTTTGAAGTTAATTCTCCTCCACAGCATTTTGGGGACAGCCCGAGGAAAACGACACCCGAGATAGATCCAAAGCAGCAAGAGGTGTATGATTACATAGAATCCTTAGAAAGAACAACCACGGGTCCCAGCACTTCATCCACTCAGCCTCACACAGCACAAGAAGCTCTAGTCCAATCATTGAAACAAGAGGTCTTTGAGTTGGAGATTTTAAATAGACATATTAAAAACGAAAATGAAGCATTAAAGGAGCAAAGCAGATTGGACAAGAAAATTCATGACAACACTATGCTACATCTGGGACTGTGGCACAAAAAGAATAGGAAATTGAAGAAGAAATGCAAGAAGATAAGTAGAGCACTGATTAATCTCAAATTCAGATGCTTGATGAAGAAGCCCAGGATGTTAGCAGCACCAAGAAAGAGGAGAAGAGGACTGGATGTACTGGCAGAGGTATCAGGGAATATGAATTGAAGGAGGATGATCAAAATTTTGGTTGCATGGGGACATGCAACACCTTCACAGTGGGGGTATGTTGAGTCCTAAACTTGCATCTTTCCTATACACCTTTCTAGACTTTTTCCATTTACCTGGACCTCCTAAGTCATCAACATCATTGCATATTAATCATAAAAGAGAATTTAAAGTGGTTTTTAACTATGTTTTGTGTCTGCTGTTTGAATTAGATTTTTGCTCATTAAGCTGCGGAATCTTGTCACTTTCCGCAGCCGCTTCAACTTTCCGCAGCCATTTTGTTAAAGTCTATATTGCATGTGTCTTCAGGCCAATCAAGCCACATGGGCAAGTCAGAAATGACATGGATATGGACCGAGTCCTATTGGCTCAGTCGAATTCACCAAAGAAGGTCGTGGTCAAAGGTAGTCAAGCAGTGGTCAACCTAAGAGTCCTACAGTGACAGAACTCCGTTTTTCACCACGTGAAGACTTGCATGGCCATTCCATGATCCCAGGGGACATATCAACACCTGTGAACTGCTCCATAAGCCGAATCCAACAGCCACCCTCCATAGATTTAATCTTCATGGCAGCCATAATGCTAAATTTCTGGACGTGGTTGTTCACGTGTCTTTTATCAGCGCAGATTGTAGGAAGTAGTTATGTCATCCTCTGTTATAAATAATGCATTCTCATACGCATAGTAGTTAGCTTTTGTAATACAATTTTGCTGAAAAGAGAGCCCACTGTGCCGTGACATTATTTCCTTGTTATGACTGCGTTTTGAATACATGAGAAGACTCTGTTCATAAGCATAATTCATGTTTGATAGCTGTTCCCCGAGGATTGTGTAGAGGGCCCCTGCACACACCGAGGTTTTGTTTATTGCTGTATAGTTTCATGTTTTATTTCCTTACGTTCATTATGCCATAGTTATTCACGTGTATATATTACATCTCTTATGGTATTAACGTTTTATTTCTGTCCATAATTTTTCATGCTTTATACTGTTGTTAACTGATCAGTGTCTTTGTTCCAGATTACAGTAGGCAGCCCGGGCATTTGCACATAGTTTTACAATGACTAATGACATGGAATCAGTCTTGTCCTTCTGTTGATTTATTTTTCTTAGCTTTTAATTCTAGCACTGTTTTATTTATTTCAGTTTTGTACATTTTCTTTATTAGTTAGATTAGATATTAAATTACTCATGTCATTATCAGTTACCTGCGAAATCCATAGCGAGACTAATGGTGAGGGATTGAAGTATGAGTGTGTAGTTTGATATTAGTTTATTTTTCTGCAAGTTAGATATTAAATTGCTCATGTCATTATCAGTTACCTCCGAAAGCCATAGCGAGACTAATGGTGAGGGATTGAAGTATGAGTGTGTAGTTTGATATTAGTTTATTTTTCTGCAAATTAGATATCAGATTGTTCAATTTGTTTATGATTACCTCCGAAAGCCATAGCGATACTAATGGTGAGGGGTCAGAATATGAGTTGATGTAATTTGATTTTAGCTTTGCTTTGCTTGCAATTCATGGATTTCCTTGAGCACATTTTCTTTTGTATTTAGACAGCAGCAAGGGTAATGGGTTTCATGATCAATAGTTCACTGTTTGTTTGACTAGTATAGTGGCACATTTTCATTCTCTTTTAGGAATTAATTTTGTCATTGCATGTTTTAAAACCCTTTTGAAGTTTGAAGTTTGGGAAATCATTATAAAGGACATCATTGCCTTGAAAATTTATATCCATACTTGTCTTTTAGAATTTCCATCTCATATTAGGAAACCAACCAAGATAAAAACTCCCAAGATAAATAAAAAACCCAAAAACGAAAAAAAGTAAGAGATAGGTTATCTTGCACATATAGTGCGCCACACTTCATCAGCTTACGAATCCCGGATTGAAAAATTAATGTAGCAATTTAGGACATACTAAATTGACCAAACACCTACCATGATCATAAGGGTTTAACAAGTGGCATGCCCACGATGGCCAACACACCAAGGTATCAACCTTCTCGACAGCTCTAACTGCTTGAAGGACAGGAGGTCTCATCACGAGCGAGCCGGATCACTCTATTACAACTATAGTGAGTGGCACCTTGACTATATGGCCACCACATCAACACAGTGATTCTCCGTAAAATTGGTAAAATATCTACTTTTACATAGAGGATTCTGGCTCATTTTTTTGGTTAAAATAGCAACCCTGTCGAGGCTATGAATGCCTGCTGGAAGCAGTGGCTCTGCTTGTGGTTTGAGATTATTTTTATAACAATAACCAGTTACTTTTATATATGATTATTTCCTATTTTCATCCATTTCTGAGATAAATGCACTACTCGAATAATTGATAATATTATTTACCCACATAATTAACTATGAATTATTCCTTTCATGTTTGAATTAAGGGATGACAGCACCAATCATTATCCATCACTGTCATGCTATACGACATCCTACCATAATAATTGCTATATCGGTTTCTCCCCCTCTTCGGTCATTTCCACGTGATATACACTTATGATAAATTCCAATTCTAACCTTTGCATCACATGAATTCATGATTATTGCAATCTCTCCTCTTTTCTTGAGCTCCAAGGCCACGGACGTCTTTCTCTCACACAAACTGTGATTACTGATTTCTGACCTTTTCCCCCATATGAATTCATGGTTGCTCCAATCTCTCTTGTACATAAGGACGTGGACGCCCTTATTCCAAGAGAGGGGGTGTAAATATCCATAAATAATAAGCATGCGAATTCCCTGCTCAACTTCCTTTGGAGACGTTGATGGGACCAAAATATCATTGCATTTATGATATGAAGTTACATACATTTACAACATAAGGTTACAATTTATTTTTTCTCTCGCATGCAGTGTTTATTCTAACCAACAGAGCCAAAATAAATGCAGGCAGAGGGAGAAATTAGTTCATATAACACATTAGCCATGGGAGGAAACTCTCTCCGAAATGAACCCACAACCTTCCAAATCTCAGACACAGCTCACACCATTCTTCAGCAAGTTGGCCAGTTACCATACCTACATAAATTGCAAGGGTTTTACATAGAAATAGTAGTTGAATTCCTGTAGAACATACAAGAGGGACATACCAGACTCAGAGGAAGGATTATACTGATCATAGAGGAAATCATTGCTGAGGTCTCCAAATACCAGCAGAGGGAGAAAGATGGACCGAAAAACATCTTCTTCCACGAGAAGAAATCTCAGCATACTAGGACCCAGGAGAACCATTGGAACGAAAAGGAAAGGGGACTAACCCTGCGTCCCTACAACAGCCTTGGCAATAATTGACAGCATTCATTCAAAGATACATCACATGCGATGGATGCCAAGACATGGTAAAACCCCGCAAACTTAAATTTTTAGCTGTTCTTAAGCGAAAAAATTCAGTTAATGTGCCTTCTTTCTTGAATTTTGTATTGCGCGACACTATTGTTTGAATTAGAAAGGCCAAAAACCCCCAAGTAGTCATCAGCCACCATAGCTTAATCAAGTTAATTATCATTCATGAGCTAGGAAAACAATAGACATCTTGGGACATATTTGTTAATCCTTCCCTGCATGCCCTTGAGGAAAAACCTCTCGGAACAAAAATTGAGCTTCCTAGAATAAACATACCTAGGAGAGCAAGATGGAAAAGGGCCCGTGCTTTTACCTCAGAACCAAGGAAATGAAGACAGTCTGAAAGACTGCAATCACGACAATACACCTTGGAATTGCCAGATGAGGCAGGATCATCCCATACACCACCTTCAAGCCCTCCAAACATGCCCTTACAAGACTATGAAGAAGAAATGTCTCGAGTCCTGGAGCAAATGAGGGCATCCCGTGAAATTAGAAGCCCATATGGACAAGCTAAGGAGCAAGAGGAACCGTTGAATCAATCTACCACTGCCAGCAGCTCTGGATGCAATGAAATATTACCCCACCAAGATGAATCGCAGGCTTTTAAGGCCTTATCTCCTCCCGAGAGTGATTGGGTGAATAGGGAAGATCGGGCAGAACGGATATCCAAATCTGGAAATCAATCAAGAGACACCATCCCCTTAGAACAAAATGCAAGCATGGAGACAGTCCCCCTAACACCTTAAGGGAACATTATCTCACCTAGTCAGGACGATAATGCAGAAATAAACTCTAGAGCACAGGAAGGAAATATCATCACTAATAACCTTAGAACTGGCACCACCATTCCTGAAAATGAAACCACTGCTCCTCCATCCCCTACCAAAACCTTGCTAAAAGAGAAATCAGCTGAAAAGAAGTTAAGGAAAATGAGTAAGGCCTGCAAGAGGTTAAGAAAAATGATAAAACATCTGAACAAACAGTTGAAGGAAGTAAGCAAGGCTCGGAAGCGTAAGAAGGAATTGGCTACCATAGAAATCCAAACAGAGTTTGTCACCCAATTGATAGACACTGCTGAGATTGAGGTAGAGACTGACCTAGTTGACACTGCTAAAGCTTCTGTGCAGACTAGGCTGGAACTTATAGAAGAAAAGGAAACTCAAATGGAGGATACACCTGCCTATACCCCCTAGTAGAAAAGGTTGCCAATCAAAAATTTCATAACGAATTAATTCAAACCCAACACGAATTGGCACAATGCAGAAAGGAAGTAGTACCTGCACAAGAACATCAGGCACTATTGAAGAAATTCAAAGACCTTTCTACAACCGAGGATGAGACATTTTCCCAACTCAGAGAAGAAAAGGCGAAGCTAAAGAAAGCAAAGGATCAGGTGGAACAAGCTAAGAAGAAAACCAGTGTAGTTTTGTCTCTTTACTATGATGTACTAACGTGCAGGGCACCAGCCACCGACTATGCTCTATTCTTAGTAGAAAGGTATCTACTACTGAAAATCAAGGTTTTCAAGGCAAGGAAGGCCGCAACTTTTAAAACCATTGAGGAATTTGTCCAATGTTGCAATGAGCAGAATGAGCAGGTCCAATATCTTTTGTGTGAATTATACTTACACAATTTCTTTCTAGAGGAGGACAGGGACAATAATCCCAACCCTTTTATAGGGGACGTTTAGCTCCAGGCTTTCCTATCTTTTCCAAGAACCAGACTCAATGGGCTAAAGCCTACAACACCTTCCAAAAGAGGGAGCATGGCCTAGACCTATGGGTTAGGGGGGAGCCCACTAAACCCCTGTACCTATTCACCCAGCATAAGAAATTCATGCAGAGGAAAGGAGTAAGGACTAAACTGGGACCTATCCACAAGGATATAATACAGCATGGGCGAGAGTACTTCAAGGACATTTAGGAAGAAGCTTTGTACTCTCGAGGACATTTAGGAAGAAGCTTTGGCAATAGCCAAATAGAGGTGGCTTGCCTCCACTAACAATGTGAAAAACAGAGATCCATTTTGTTACAAAAACTTCAAAGCAGTTGCTTCCAGATTCCTTTTATATAGCAATATAATCTTAAACATGGGCCCTACATGGATAGGGTGCAGATATAGGTGCCCTCTCATTTGGTACCCCCATGAGGATTATCATCACGACTATGAGCTCCCAGAGGGGTACACAAACTCCACCTTTGCAAAGATCAGACAGAAACATGGCTTCAGACTCTTTAAAGAAGAGGTATACCCTACATATTCTCTAACCCAGTTACACCTCAACCATTTTTTTGCACGAGGACATGGAAATAGGTAAGCAAGGGAGTATGTTGGGTCAAGAAGAAGGTACATATCATCATATCTTTACTACAAATTGTTATGTACTTATATGAATTTTCCCCTCATCTTAGCAATAAAAGAAAGGGAATTGACGTAAAGTCAATATAAAATGAACTGATGATAAAAGGAATGTTTAACAATGGAAAATTGACTTGTTGTACCTTTATTAATAGGGAAAAAAAGCAGTTGAATTGTTGATAACCAAAAGACAACTAACAAGAGAGGCAAACAAGATCATGATGACTCCCATGGGCCGACGGAAGATGTATAGGCACATCCACGCTTGGAGGACTCAAACGACAGCCATGGGCAGCAGGATCATGTATGGAAAGGACTTGTTACCACTATTGAATTCACCTATAAAAATCCAAAGACGAACAAGATAGATAGATTTGCATAGAGATTTTCCCCTGTAATAGACATATTGGGACATAATTGTCAAGTTGTATTAATGTATTAATCTCCAACTTAATAAATATTTTGGCATTTTTGAATAGTCAATATCTGAGTTTCCTTAGTGGTAGACTTCTGGTGGTTTTGGGCCCAGCCCTAGGAGTTTCTCCACTATTTCTATGCTATATGTTTAATTACATAACTTGTGTTTCCAGTAATCTAATGAATTTCGTGAGATATCATTTAATTGGTTAATTATGAACATAAGATCACGGAAAATTTTAAGGATGGAAGTTTATCATAAAGTTTAGAAACCTTGGCAAATCTTACTAGTCCATAATATGCAAATTTTAAAATTCTTGGTGATATTTTTGTAGAAATATTTATATTTCCAATGATTTTATATTAATCTATATAAAATTTTGGTGATTTCTAGGGTAAAATAATTTTTTATTCTATAATTTTGGTGAATCATTTTTAGGAAAAAATGGAAATTTGCGATTTTTTTTTTTTTCGAAAAAGCATGGAAAATTAGCCCACTTGTGAATATTAGCCCCTAAAATTTTCCCTGCATAATATGCTACAGCTTTCTCTCTCATTAGAATAGTTCATCATTCATGCTTTCTTTCTTACAATAAATGTTTTTTTAGATGCTTTCATCATTTCCAAATGCTTTTATAATTGTTTGATTAGTTTTAGAATGACTGTTGTTCAATTCTGCATATAGTTAAAGTTAGATCTTTTCATTATCATTGTGAGGCATCTGATTTCTGTTTGATTCACAGAGATGTTATTTATTAATTTAAAAGATAATTCCATTGAAAAATTTAGATAAACAATTATTGTTCAATTTATTAGAGTTGTTGTTCAAATTATTAGGATTGTTGTTCAATTCATCACAGTACGTTGTTCAATCATAGTTTGCTCTTTTTAGATGGATGAAGCAAACAAAGTTCCTTCTCAAGTTAAAATACTCGAGAACACTTGGAATACAAAGATATCCATGAGGATACAAATATTATATTATAGAAAATACGAGATAGATGATTGAATGTTACAAGTGAGGCCTACTTATATACCTACGCAGGTTCCTCTTCATGAAAGGTCACGTCTTATCAGACATGGCCTTTCAACCTAATTACTAATTAACTAATTTAATCACTAATTAACTATTTTATTCATTACATTTCCTTCCCCTCAAAAAGCTTTGTCCTCAAAGCTTGTCGATGAAAGGCCTTGATTTATTTTCCTGCTACGAGCATCTTCTCGTCTCGGGGCAGTCATCCTTGTCAATAGAATTTGATATGATCCTCGAACTGGAAAACAAAATTGTCGCACTGAGAATGCATCGGACCATCCTAAATCAATCTTCTGTGGAATCTTACGGCGACTAGAAACTTGTGATGACTCATTAGTATTCTTTAGAATATCAGACTGTTGTTGTTTTGAATACATAGCTTGGTTGAGTTGTCTTCTCCCATGATGTGGATGTCGATAGGGAACTGTTTTGGTTTGACCTCTTTGATTTTCGCCTAGCAAGGATGTTATGGAGATGGTTATATAATATTCACGTAGAACGTTCCTCGTTCGTCTGGCATCTAAGTTTGTTTCTTCTGCAAATTTCTTGTCGTCTTCTTCAATTGAGACATTTACTGGATCAACGTTTGATTTTTATTCAGCTTGAACTTCTACATTTGTCAGTTTCAATGATTATTTTTCAACAAGTTGTTGCACCTTGTTTTCTAGCGACTTCTTATCCTTATTTAGTTTCTTAATTTGCATTAGCAATTTTTCGTTGTGGTCCTTAAGGCGAGCAACTTCTTCATTCTTTTTAGTGGCAATTTTTTCAACTTCTCTTTGCAAATATTGTATTTCTTTTTTACTTTCCTAAAGAACTACTCTTGTGATATCTAATATGTCTTCCGATGTTAGTGAGTTCAGCTTCACTGTGAGATCTTGTAACATTATGTTTTTCCTTTTGTAAGAGAATTTCAAAAACTTCTTTTTCATATTAAGAATGAATGACCCTAGGGATTCCATCCAGAGTGAACCCATAATATATCGCTATCGTTAAAAAATAAGGTTTTAACGGTAAATTGGGAGACAAGCGAATACTCCCCAATACTTAGGTGTAAATTCCCTATGTCGTATTGTTTTCCATTTGTGTGAAATGAATTTTTTTCCGTTATATTTGATTCGGGGATCACTAATTCGTTAGCACATTTAGTACTAGCATAATTATTCTCTTTATTAAGATCGATAGATATAAGAACTTCCTTTCCCGCAAGTGACCCTTTGATTCTAATTAGCGCATGGACAAACATACTATAATTTTCAGGAAATATTCCTTCTTTTATTTCCAAATTAGACTCCATTTTACTTCAGAAATTCTTTTAATATCCTTTGGCACAATTTCACTTTTGAAGTCCTCCTTTTTATTTTTTTATTTTTATTTTTATAAATCCCTTGCACTTTGTACTTCAAACTTCTCTTATATATAAAGTGCACTTCACTTCTCTTTTATATATATATATATATATATATATATATATATATTATCGTTTGAATAGCTTTGATTTTATAAACCTTCAATTTTAACACCTTTTTTCTTTCTTTATTTCTTTCTTTCCTTTTTTTTTTAATTATATAATTTAAATATATAATGTATATATTTAATTATATGTAATTATATAATTGTTTTTAATTCAATCTATATATATAAATATATATTAAATTATACTAAATGGAGAAAATAAGAATGAATATTCGTGACTGCACAAATGGGTAACATCGAAGTAGGTAAATGCCAATGATGAATGTGTATAGTCTGTACGGGTGAAGGAGACCACAAATGATACAATGTCAGGTGAATGTTGGGTGAAGAGGCCACTTAACGATGCACAGTGGTAGGATATACTGACGACGTTCAAATGCAAGTATGTTATAAGTATTACAAACAGAGCATTCCAATTTAATTCTCAGTGGAAATGAATGCCCATGTTTGTACAACGAATGTACGTTGGAGTATTTGTAGCAATTATAGAAGGGTTGCTGAGAAAATTTACAGCGTATCTGCAACTCGAGTGGCTAGATAGGATGTTGACTATGGACAACAGTAGAAAGATAGATAGTGGCGACGGTTGACAGGGTGAGATGCAATAGGGAAGATGGCAGTGTGGAAGGTGAAGGTGGTTGGAGGTGCAGGAAGAGATGAAAAATGCGGGCGACACTGTGGGAGAAGCTCCAAATTTATAGCGAAATGCTTCGACGGCAACAATGTTGACAAAGTTAATGGTCAAAGACCTGGATCAGAGAGTGTGGATCTGTGCAGCAGTGAGCAGCTAGAATATTGAACTGCTCTGATACCAAATGAAGCAAACAAAGTTCCTTCTCAAGTTAAAATACTCGAGAATTCTTGGAATACAAAGATATCCATGAGGATACAAATATTATATTATAGAAGATATGAGATAGATGATTGAATGTTACAAGTGGGGCTTGATTATATACCTACGCAGGTGCCTCTTCACGAAAGGTCATGTCTTATCAGACATGGCCTTTCAACCTAATTACTAATTGACTAATTTAATCACTAATTAACTATTTTATTCATTACAATGGAATAATCATTTCTACATATGCTTAAAATAGAGTAGTCAAAAGCATTCTATAATTCCCTTCCAATTTGATTTGATTGAACTTCGAGAATTAGATAGTCTTCCTTTTGATAATTTAGAGTAGTTGTCCTTTCGTATCACTTGCATATATTGTGCTTACACTCTTGAAATAACAATACTTGCCCTGGGTTGATAATTAAATGAGAAGCATTGAATTTTCTTGTAACAGTCATATTTATGACACAACAGCATGGACCTCGAATTAAGTTATCATGCTAAGGAGCATGATCATTTTCTTTCTTCAAGCAAAGTTTCCCATGTTTTAAGCTTGTGTAAAAATGAAACCTCATTACATTTTTGTACATTAGTGTATAGTTTTGGTTCTGGTTTGGTGTGTTTTTTTGTAAACTATTTTCTTGGTTATCTTGTTTTACTTTATTTGCATATGTCTTTAACTCCTTATGTCGGTTTTGTTGATGGTTCCTGCCGTAGTACTCAAAATTTATCTTCTGCGGCATGGTTATCTATGACCCTAATAGTGAGTTAGTAGATCTGCAAGGTATATGTTTAGGCCATACAACCAAAAATATTATTGAGTATAATGCATTCATTAAACTTCTGTCAGAAGCAACCACTCTTAGCATTAGAGAATTGGTTGTAAACCTGGATTCATAGCTTGTTCTCCTATAGCTCAATGGGAAATATTCCTTCAGACACCCTCAAATTTTGAGGATGCATCTGCGCTTTCATATTTTAGAAAGGAATTTTGATTACATTACATATCAGCACATTCCACGACACATGAATACATTAACAGATGCATTGGCTAATTATGTTCTAGATAGACATTTGCGAAATTTGTAAAACTATGATCATCATTACATCATGTATAAAATAGGAAAATATATATATATATATTTGGTATTCAAAAGTTTTCAGGTACATCATAACCCCAAAAAATATCTATTCAGGTACATAACGAGACTCGCAGGTCCCAAAAAGACTACAACTGCAGATATCAAAACTAGACTAATCAGCATGGTGGTCATGGTAGCAGGCCACTACTTGAATGACTCGAGTCAGTAGTCAGTGAATATGATTAAACACTCCTATTGTATGCCTCTGGTAACAACGGGGAATATCCTGAACACAAGCATATTTTGGAATCCCGGTAGTCAAAGCATCCAGATTTCGGGCAATCTCTTCTTCAGTATCTACTCCCTCCTCATATGGAGCAGCCTCGAACTCCCTCGCCACTCTCCTGGCAATAGGGGACATCCCAGCTGGTCTCTACGATTCGATATCTGTGGCACAGAAGTTTCAATATCAGAACATATATATCAAAAACAAATATAAACATGCAAAAGTTAACAAAAATACATGTTTTTCCTCTGTCATCCCAATGCTCGCCCTCTGGAAGTGGTAGACCTGGATCACCTCGAAAATCAATCCCGGAGTACAACCAACCCTCCACGACAATAATCTGATGCCTCAACCATACAAAGAAGGTAGGTTGTATGATATTTGTTTCCCACCTCCTCAATGAGGCATCAACTCAGTCCATTTGATCAGACGTGGATCTCGTGGTGTCGGCGCGGCTACATCCACCCACTAGAATTGGAATAGCAGTACCCATTCCAAGAAGATTTATGTTAATATCTATCCATACCCAAACTCCCTCAGTCAACTATTCTTGCACTTTAACAGTTGTTTCTTCATATTTTCTAGCATGGCTTCTGCCCAGTTAAAAATTATTGGCGACATACAGTCCACGACACGTGTGATGGTCATGTGGTGCTTGTGCCCCGATGGCATGTGTGATGGTATATAGGATTAGTTTGAGTGGAAAAATTTTCACACTGCTCATATCTATCTTCCCACTGGAATATTTTGCCGCCTCTGGACATGCTCTCCCTATGAGCATATCCATACTTTCGCCCATGATTTGGGCCCCAGTCAGACATGTCGATGCTCTTCTATTTGATAGGTCAGTGATGAAGTAAATATCTTCCACCTCGATTTCGAGCTCTTGGACACCAAGGATAAATATCTTCCATCCTGTATACTAAATTCTTACCAAGTACTGCAGTAATTAAGGTTGTTCTCTTAAGCCAGAGGTCATAACTAATTTGAGGAACCTGCAGTTCCTCAAAGCTGCAAGGCAATCTTAGTTTTCCATAGCTGCTATGTCTACTTCATCATGCTCTTTCTCTCTCCACTCAATCACCATGATTGCTCGGTTTTTTCCTTCCTGTCATAACATTTACACAGCCTCTTATCAGTATCTATGCTTGAAAATCGATTCTTGAATAGAGGTTTTTGGAGAATTTTTGGTGTTTTTTTGCACTCTCCAATCAGCATGGCCATTTTAAAAATATCTGCGTTGATCAGCGCTCAGCCTATGTTTAAAAAAGCAGACTGGAATGATCCCGATATGGGATCCCCGCATCGATCCTTCGTGACACCACGTTTAAATATGTTTTCCAAAAATTATTATGTTGTGTACAAACTACTAAAACATGTATGAAGATGATGAGAATGAGTGCGACTATTACCTAATGTTGATGGTTTTTTGATCAGCTTCCTGGATCACCCATGATCTGCTCCTGAAGAACTAAAGTAAATAAGGGTAAAAACCTCTTCCAAAACTTGTGAAGGTAAAAAGTAAAATGTTTTTAATTTCCTCATTTTTTATAAGTGTTCAAGTCACTTTTAAGGTTTTTATCATATTTTAATATATTTTAATAACTTTTACCTCAAAAACAAATAATAGGTTTATTTTTGTGCAGAAACTGAGTTAATATTTTGAAGGATGACATGAACACGAGTTCAATTTTATTACTTTTTCAGACTCAGTAAAGATAAATGAAAAAGTCACCCCCTAGAGTCATCTTTCAACTCTTTTCTGACTCTCTAAACATTAAAATATTGTTGAGTTCTTATTGTTTTGAACTCGTTAAAGTGCACAAAACATCATTTACCCAGTATACGTTTACCCCTTTTTCGGGCTAGGATAAATTATTTACGAAAAAGGAATACCTTAGTCAATCGTGGCTAAGAGGTTCTCTCAAACCTTTTTTTTCTACCTTTACGAGTTCGAGAGAGTATTTATGAAAAGGGCCATCTGGAGTTTTATTTTTTCCTCTTTTCAAACTCTCTAAACGTGAAAAGGAGCTGAGTTACACCTTTTTCAAATTCGTTAAAATTTAACGGCATTGGAACCGTCACCATGACGACACCGAGTTCCTCCTTCCTAGTGCTCGTAAAATGCACTAGGGCGAATTTTTCCAAAGGAAAAAATTATATGACAAGCATATTTTATCCCCTTCAAGCTTGTATTAAAAAATAATTGAGGTACTCGCAAAAAATGGTGGGGGAAAATGAAAATATTTTATCATTTGCATTGGCAGTATGTCACTCTTGAACATGACACATCCTCTATTTTGTGTTGGATTGGGGACATCCTACATTCGTCACTTTGCCTCCATGGGTTTGGGAAATTTTTTTGCCTCTCATTCAATTACCAATTTCGTCAACATGACCTCTAATTCCATTTTTGAGTCAAATACTGCAAATCTCCGGAGATGTGTCACTGATATATTCAAGAGAAGTTCCTTCTGCGTCTTATTCATTGCCTGGTTCTCTGTTCATTTTCATCATTATATTATTTCCTCTATTTTGTGTCGATGATGTGGGAGACATTATGGCCCTCCTTTGGCGGATCGCTTTTTGTTGACTTCAAATCATTATCCAGGAAGTTGATCTAGAGATCCCTTTTCAGTACCTTAGAGCATGCATGCCCTAATGGAAGGTTGTTCGCGTCCAACGACAGGTTCACCAAATTGGCCATTGATCAGATGAGTTCACGGGTGTTCAACGCCAACTCCTTATTCACATCTTGTGGATTTTACTACTAGTACCTTGACGGCCATTGTCATTATTGGTGGTCTCTCTCGCACCTGTTATTAGTTTACATCATTGACTGGTAATCAATAAATTGTCTTGCATGTTCGACTTCAACTCACTCATTCACATGCCTGAAATTGTACTTGGTCGAATCGTGACAAAGTGGAAGACCCTGGATTTTGACTGATAAAGTCCAGGTTTCGAGGCAATATGTATTATTCATGATTGTACACATGAATATTTTATCTCGATGGCTGCAATAATAATTGAGTCCATATTTATGGTCCTCTTTATTACTGGATGGTTGTAACCATACCACGGATCCTATTTCATGATCTCTTTTACGAATGGTTGCATCCATACCTCGTGTCATGTGTTTATCTTAGAGATTTCAGTTATGTATATATGCACTTGATTTCGTAGGTTTCCAACGATGAAGTCTTCGTCCTGGCACGTACTCATAAATCATTTCATCCCTCACTCTCGTTCAGCCTTCATGCTTTAGGGGGCATCTGTTACACATCAATTTGTCACTGTCCCTATACTCCTTGTTCCCGAATCCTGGAGGACCTTCAACAGTGACCCTTGTGTCTATTTTCCATCATGAAAATGTGCCATTATATCCCTTAAAGTATACTAAACAAAGTCTTTGTTAATCATTCCTGGAGTAGCTCCTTAAGAACTTGTTAATTTGGAGCAACACGCCCTTTATTTTTCTTACTCACATCAATGCCTTATCTTAAGACTGGAGCATCACGTCCTTTGTTTGTCTCACTCGTGTTGATGCCTCATCTTAAGACTGGAGCAACACTGATCAACACTGGAATGCAGATCATACATGCATCTATCCACTTCTGGAAGGTTTTTTAAAAATAGAAACGAAGCTTTGAGATCCAGAAGCTTCATGGGTGGAGAGCTGGTTTTTTGTTCATGGGGATAGGTCCAAGCTTCTCCCTTTGGGCTTATTTTTCCTACAAAAGAGGAACCAACGAAGGAGATAAACCATTTCCCCACCTTAAGTGGATCCATGTCCCCTCTTCCTTCACTATAAAATGGACATCCTCCCATACCTCTGGTAGTTATAATAGAGATAGAAGAACAACAGATAGAGAATTTTTGCTATAGGCATTGAAGGAGAGTTGAGACCTTTGGCCTTTTTGTACCATGTTGAAATGAATTCTTTGGAGATCTTCCTGGATCCGGACCCGTTTAAGGAGAGCTTTGAGATCAAGGTGTAGGTTGTGACTCCCCCTCTTATATTAATATGATACAACTCATTCTTACTTTCCACTCTTGTCCATGATGCATGATTTTATTTCTAGTATTCCTTGATCAACTAGATATATTTCTTATGTGAAATAAATGTTGTTCTTTCATGTTTTGTGTTGTTTTATCTCTTGTGCGGGTAACTAAGCGCTGTTTATAGCAAGGATCTAACTAATAAGAGCAAAGGATCAAAGGACTCGAGCGAGGAGCATCATCAAATCGAGGTAGGTCATATATATACGATACATTTCCATTTACAATCTAGGAAATTAGGCATTAGATTGTTCCCTATTGTTACTAGACCCATCCAAGGGCTAGAGGGATCATCTTTTTCCGTAGAGAGGATTTTCCTGCAAAACACCATTGGATCCTTGAAACCGTGAAAAATCACCTCTTTTGATGACTGAATCAAATCAGAAAAATGATCCTTGAAAATATGGAAGATTGTCATGTCTTGATGATCCAAGGGACAATTTCCATTGACAATTATTCCATGTTTTATACCTTCAGAACTTTCACTAAAAACTTTATGATCATCCATGTCTTTTTGATGATCTTGGGCTCCTTGGTTGTGCTTGAATTGTCCATCTATTTTCAACTCAGAATAAAAATAGAATCCATAACCTGAACTTATAACTTAAAAAAATTTCACCTTCATTGATGACTACAATAGACTTACCAAAGGCTCATGTAAATTCACCTCTCCTGATGATTGCAGCAAATCAACAAAAGGATCCTTAAAGATATGAAAGATTATCCTCTCTTCATGATCCAAGGGAAAATTTTCATTCCTAATTAATCCTTGTTCAATCCTGTCATGATCAAGTTCAACTTCAAAGAAAAAGCGATCAATAGGTTTGTCTATAAAAATGTCCAAATTTTCTTTAGCATCCTCAAATATGATAGCCATATCATGTGTATCGATACTGTCCTTTTGTTGATCAAACAATTTTGTTTTGATCTCATTAGATAACTCTATTTGAAGACTATCATCTTGATTTTCATGATGGGAGACTATTTCTGATAGTTGATCCTCTTGTAGCTATGGGGCTTTGTCAATATGAACTAGTTCACTACTTGCACGTTGGTCAAACAAAAACCGACAAACTCAATGATAAACTTCACCTATATCAAGATAACGGACATGAATATCAACATCAAGTTCTTGATTGATTTCATCTTCATCTAAGAGAGAAATTTTTTATGGTTGTAAGTTTTCTACATGTTGTAAATCCTCTTGATCATCATGATAACTAACCTGAGAAGAGAATTCCTAAATTTCCTCTAAAATATCCTCATCATCCATAAATTCTATATCCTCACCAATACTTTCAAGATACTGAATGAAACCCTCAAAATGTTCACAACAATTTTTTACAAGCAACAGAGATGGATAATTCTCTTTATAATTCTAAAAAAATATTGTATGAAAATCCTTTAAGGAACATATGCTAGCTGGTATTAACCATTTATACCATGTTCTTGATTTGTCTTCCAGAGTAGCCATAAATATCTTCATTAATAAATCCTCAAGAAACTTAACTTTAAGTCTACGTACATGCATATGAAACTTGATCAAGTGCAAGGCAACATCATCTTTCTTTTCATCTTTGAACATGGGAAGTTAAGATAACCAATCGCCATGAGGCATAGGATTTGGAAAGCTAGGCATATAAGACCGATCCATAGGAGCATACCTAGCAATCCTTCTTGAAGTTGAATCCATCTTGAAAATAGTGAAGTCACCAAGAAATTCTTCAAGCTACAATTTTTTACACATTGTAATCGCCATGAAAACTCTAAACTTTTGGATTCTTCGACACTGGAGTCGCTAGGTGAAAAATGCACAACCTTCTTAGCATGACCATTTTCCACCATCAATAATTAGAGCTAATATTTTTCATTCTTTCTCGAGAAATATTTAACCTTCACTCCACGGCAATGGTGCCAAAAATGTTATCACTCCCTTTGTTTCCCAAGGCTGAGAATGGAGACTGGAGGAGGTAAACTCAAACTAATATTTAGGTTTTGCAGCTAGCCCTACTAGACTAGAGAGGGCTCTCTCAATGTCACTTTTGCAGTTAATGAGATGACTGGAGATGTAATGATCTTAGGCTAGGGATAAGCTCAGTGAGTTAGGGTTGTTTGTTTTGAATTTTTGTTGGATAGGAATGACAGTCAAGGAACTAGGTCTACATTTTAGGTCTGATTATAAAGGTACAACTACAGAGATAAGGATAAGGCCATGTAGATATACTTAAGAACATAATTAAATTTTTCATTGTATATAGGGTTTGAAAGAGAAATATTCAGAATGAGCATTTAAAGGAATTCATTCATCATAAGAGTAGACACATTCATGAAAATATTATAAAACATAACATGGAAAGCAAGATTTATGTTCATAGATTCATAATATTAACATATAGAAGCATGCATGTGATGGAAATATGACATAAAATTTAACTTGATGAAGTAACATAGAAGAAACAATGATCAAAATCATACCACTGGAGTCCTGAGATTATAGCCGCAACTTTCTTTGATTTCACTGAAAAAAAAAAAAAAAAGAGTTTGTGCAATAGCTCCACTGCAAATAACAACTATCCAACCTATAAAATGACTTTAGTTGGACTACATATAGAAAATAGAAGTCATGACACCTCAATGGGTCAAAATATGATCCAAAATACATCATAAATGCACTCTATGAGTCATTACCTAGAATCTATGGAATTTAGAAACCACTCCCTCAAATTTAGCTAATAACTAGGAGTGTGTGTCTCCATGATTAATTACATTATTCCTCCACAAAGAGAGGAAAAAATAAAACTCTTCCACAAAAAAGACACCTCATGGGAAAACTACACCTCTAAATTTGTATTTTTATTTGACTTGACAACTGTCAAAAGGAATCCAATACATAAGCATCTTGCCTCCTACTAGAAGTGGCGCGCCTCCCAGTAGAAGTGTTACGTCACTTTGGAGCTGAATTTGACTAAATTTTAGGCATCCATTTGAAAATATGAAATTTAGGCTAGCTATCCCTGTGTGTCTTCTTTCCATTTCACCCTCAAAACTGAGAAAATATACCCTATAAGGTCTTCAAAAACTCATTCTCCCAACCTCACTCTAGAAGCATCGCGCAGAGGTAAAATAGGTGGCAGAAGCATAAAAAAAGTGGTGTTTTTGAGATTTTATTCAAAATTGGAGGGTGAAATGAAAACCTGAGGTCATATCTGTGATGTATAAGTGAAAATGAATCCAACCATATAAAAATTTCTCCATTTAGATGCTCTGAGAAAAAGTGTCACACCGCTGCGTGATGCTTTTGCAATGACTAAATTTCCAGAATTTCCAAAAACATTCTGCAAAAATAGGGCTTAAATATGGATCAATATCTCTCTTAATATAACGTTTTTTGAAACAATTAGAGAGGTTTGTTTTCTTTGGTATTTTATGACCAAAAACCTCCTCCCTTTTTCCAAAATAATTTCTCATTTTCTCGGAATCCAAGTTTGACATTGATCACTAAAAATATGCACAAGCATAGCACACTCTCAACAAAAGCATCACGCCACTTTGAGAGGGAGTTTGGAGGCCTTAGAATAGTATTTTTGGGATGAAAGTGGTATGGTTTTAAGGCTTAGTATTTCTGCTACAAAATGGAGTCATCAAGCACTGCAAACCCCTATTCGAAACCCCTGAACAATTGACTTGAAGACAACCTTGCCAAAAGTGAAAAAAATGACCTGGAGAAATTGTATTTTTGGCATTTATCTCAAATAATAATACCTGTGCATAACCTAAAGGAGGTTTTTTTTATTTTTTCTATTATTGACAAAAACCTCTTTCACTTTTGTCAAATTCATCTTCATTACTTCATAAACTGATTTTGAATCAAAATTATCCTTGTCTGCAGTGTAAACCCCAGCTTGATCACAAAACTCTGAAAATGATACCATGGGTCTGAGTTGGATCAAACCTGAAATGATGACCTCCTTTATTATACTTTCTCTTCTCACCTTACATGATGTTTGTCAGCAAAAACAAAGCCTAGCTTGATATGAAGGAAAGAAGGGGTGAAAACTAGGAAAACAGGGGAAAATGGGACAACAGGTTTAGGGAGGGAAATGGAGGGGATAGGAGTTAGGAAAAAATATGAAAGGGGAGATAGGGTAGTGTGTAAGGAACACAATTCAAGTGAAAATTGAGTAAATGGGTACGAGGAAAAGGGAAAAATTGTCAAAACACGGAGTTTACCTAGTTTCTTTACAAAAACGTAGTGAGAACTAGGGTTTGAGTGAAAATGGTGGCAAGGAGGGGTATGATTGATAGGTAGTGTTTGGATAAGGTATATGGATGATGTATGAAGGATTTTAGCAAGGAAAATTTTAAGGATGGGCATCTATCATAAAGTTTAGAAACCTTTGCGAATCTTAGTATTCCCCAATACATAAATTTCAATTTTTTTATGTTATTTTTACAAAAATATTTAGTTTTCTAATAATTTTATATTAGTATATATAAAATTTTGGCGAATTTTAGGGTAAAATAATTTTATACTATAAAAATTGAGCAAAAAAATTTTCAAAAAATGGAAATTGGTGAATCTTTTTTTTGGAAAAAGCATGGAAAATTAGCCCACCTGCGAATATTAGCCCCTAAAATTTTCCCTGGTTTTTAGATGATGAAATTAGGGTTTTTTGAACTAAAACCAACCAAGCATGGAGGAAACCAAAAATGTAGTGAAGAAAACCCTGAGGTAATCTACCCTTTTCTTAAGAATTTGATTTGAATGAGGTATGAAGAGAATTCACTTACTTTTTTGGATGTCTATAAACCTTTTTTCAAGTTGATTCAACCCTTGGATGGATATTTTGAAGCTTGGAACCAAAAGCATAGAAAACTGCCAATATTTGGATGGTTGTGGAGAGTTGTGAGCATGAGAGAGGAGCTCTTTTGACCATGTAGCATACTTCTTTGAGAAATTACAATTTTACTTTACTTTATTCTTCTATCTTTGCTAACTCCCAATGAACATGATTTATATGGTTAAAATGACTTTTGTTTTCCTTCTTTCATGACATGATTGGACATTATAGTGGTGAAACAAAGTAAACCTAGACCATGAATTAGATGGAAGTATGTTGATTCATATATGACCCTAGGTGATAATGGATGACATGAACTTGAAATGACTATTACCATGAATGGAGTGAAGGGAGTAGTATTCAGACGTAGAAAACATTAAGTGAACAAAATTTTATTTGAAAATTGATTTGAAAACATGAAATTTTGACCTAGGACCACTACCAAGTAAACTTGAAAGAGTGTATTTGATCACTGAACATTTAGACACTAACAAGATGCATCTGTTTCTATGATATATTTCCCCTCTTCTATAGGTAGAGATAATGGCGTAATTTATTTAACCCTTAATTTTATTCTTTTGACTGTGTTAGTCAATGTCATAGGCTATGTAGGGGGGTTCTTCTTTAATCTATGTTGGAGTATTATTATGTCTTTTTATTTCCTTTTATAAAATGGTTTGATATATTTTAGGCTACAAATGATTCTTTAAAGTTAGGTATTATCCAATAAATAATTTGAAAACATGCTAAAAGTATTCAAGATGTGGTCTTGTTGAATAATCTGACGTTTGGAAATTCTGAGACCCAATAACACAATCTTTTTTTTCCTATCTCCAATTTTATTTTTCATGGAACTAACCCATGATTGAATACTATATCATAAAACATATGCAAGTGTTTTATATGTTCTTGCAAATTCTTGGAGAAAATTAAGAAATCATCAATGTAAACTATGATCCAAGAATATTCCCTGAAGATATCCTCCATTCTTTTCTGAAACTCACTAGGTTCATTATTTAACCCAAAAAGGCATAACCTTCCACCAGTAGTGTCCATGAGGAACTACAACTGTAGTATTGTTCCTATCTTTTGGAATTACACCATTCTAGTAGAAACCATAATTCAAATCAAATTTAATTTTTTTTTCTAGAAAATTAAGAAAATTAAAAATTTACATAGTAGATGCCCCAAAATTCCATATGATAAAAAAATCCCCAAATGGAAGTAGGCCACCCAGACCAACAAGAAACCAAACCAAATATCGGTTGCAAGAAATAAGATCTTGTGGCACCCAAACAAAAATATGAGTAGAAAGAAATAGTATCCAATCAACACCTAATGCAAACCAGGCCACTGGAAAGGACAAAAGGCCCCCAGGGCTCACGTTTTCCTCTCTTTTTTCTTCTCAACTTTACGCCATTCACCTTGTGTTAGCGTGGAAGAAACAAGGACAATCTAATTTTCAGCAGCAGAAGAGCCAATGTCCCTATCTGAGTCAGAGTTATCTAGTGTGTGATGTCTTTTAATTCCACAGCTATCTGGTTTTTCTGGGTTGTGACAGGCAGTTTCGAGGAGGTATGTAGGTCAAAAGGATCATGGGATACATTTTCTTATACCTCTGGTTCTTTTTTTGGTTGATTGTTCTCCGTAGGGATGGCCTCTTTCACTTCTTCTTTAGCATCCTCCTCTAGCCCAGGTGAGGGATATTTCCATCCTTTTGGTTGTTTCCCACCCTTCCTCTATTTTATGTGTTCTTTCTTAGCATAAAGGCATGTATTTTGTAAGTGTCCTGTATGCCCACAAATTCTGCATCTAAATGCAATGCTTTCATAATCTACGTGTTGTGTCTATTTTTGTTGTTTGTGGGTCAGTAGTATTCTTTCTGGTAGTCCTTCACTTAGATCTACTTCCACATAGATTTGCACAAATGTGTAGATCCTTTCCTCCATTCGTTTGATATCTATTTTAATGTACTCCCCAATCGTGTGCCCAACTCCTTCTAAAACATGGTCATTCCAGAAATGTAGGGGTAGATTGTGTAGCCTAACCCATAACGACATTCTAGTGATCACCATGGTGTTTACATTAAATTTCGGGAACCATGGGGTTATGAAGAGGCTTGTGGAGCCCCAGAACCATGGACCTTCTTGGAGGATAATATCTCTAACCTCCGAAGATATAAATTTAACAATGAAGAAACCTTTGGAGTAGAGATGAATTTCGCAGTTTGTGGACCAATTTGTAAAGATCCAATGGAAATTTCCATATTTTTTGGCCAGAAACTGTTAAAACATAACATAATTGCCTGTGCTTCATAAGTGGTGTTTTGTTTTCTATTTCTAGATACTCTATGTTCATGGTAGGTGTTTGATTCAACTACTCTACAATGTAGGGCCTAGGGGCATTTTCAGCATGTTCTGGTGTTACTAAGGTGACTTTTTTACCCTATAAAATATTTTTGTAGGAATGACCACCATTGTTGGCTTCTTTTTGTGTGGATCTGTTACCCCTTTCGCCTCCTGTAATAGTTTTTTTCCCCTGTTCCATAGCACCCCCCCTCAGGTGCAGGTCTAGAGTGATGGTAGACCCTGAAACAATTGAAATGTCCTTCATTGTCCTGTAGTCTTGAAGCAATTTACTACTGCAAATAAAATATTGCACCTATACAGGGTATCTCATGTGTGCCATAATGTTTTGTTTCAGGTCGATGATTCTATCTATCTCATGCACCCAAATTAATTTACTTTTCCCCACCAGGTGCCTGATAAAAATTTGGAAACATATGGGAATTACCTGTTTCAATTTGTTTGGTTCCAATGTGGCTTCTCCATGATTTTCCATTTCTGGATACCCGCAAATGTATGATCTCTCCTAGTTTTTTTTATTGGGAAGTGGCCCAGAGAACCAGAGACAGGGCCTCTAAAAGGAGGCCAGAAACCCTTGGTCCTTGAAGGCACCAAGATGCCAAAGTTATAAATTGTGGAGATCCAAAGATGTACCCCCAAAGTCAGGCCAAAGACTCGCGGCTCTCTTCTTCCCCCCACACGAGATCCAAAACAAGGCATTTCCCCAAAACAAATGGCCCTCGTTGGAAAATCTGGGGGCATAGCAAAGAGACAGTAGGAATCTATCTACCCACAGCAAGAAAACAAGGAAACAGAAAAAAATTTGATGTACCGAGATATTACCCGTAAGTATGAATGAAGAAAAGGTGTGTTCCTTTGATAAATCTGGTCCAAAGGTGGGGGCCCGATCATCTTCTGCAGCACCGTCAAATACGGTTTTAGCTGAGGGAAAGTTTCGAGAGAGAGTCGCACCAGAGTCTGTAGGAAGCCCGCATGATTCATGGCTTGACCCTCAGAGAGCTCAGATTCGTATGGTTTAGGTCCCTAGGACTGGCAAAGTGGGAAACGGTCCCAGCTATTTGTGTTTTTCCCAGCCCATTTCCCATTTTTCGAATGGTTCAAGGTTTTTCTCCCTTTAAAATTCTTTGGATGGCCCAACATATGGCCCAACCCTTCATGAGGGTGTCATCCTGTTCCTATCAAGCGTCTCTCAATTGATATGGCCTACCTTCCCTGTTCCGTAGCCCCCACAACCGAACCGAACCCTAGCGGCACCATATTCCTCTCCCCCTCTCAACTTCAAATCAAATTTACTATAGATTGTCTTTCCCATTATCTTCTACAACACAGAGTTTTTGTTAGGAATATGATGTCTGATATCATGTAGAGCTTTGTTTAGCAATTTTTAGTTTACTACTAGCCTTAATTTTCCTCTCTTATGTTCATAATTCTTATTTATGTAGAATACTCTGCATGTCCATGCACTCTTAGAAGATTCTATGAGACATTTATTTAGTAGGTCATTTATTTCTTCTTGGCAGGTTCTAATTTTAGATGGACTCATTAATGTTTTTGAAGCTCTTTGAGGCTGGACATTCACTAGGGGGTTATAAGGGAGAGAGACGAATTATTTTTCCCTATGGTAGAAAGCATTAGGGGTTTCTGAAGTACAAGTTCTCATATTTTTTTCAATAATTGGGTTCAAAATTTATGCATGAGTCTAGGCATACAATATACATCTCTCCATTTTGTTTAGGTTACTTGATGTAACCTGACTTTCTATTTTCATAGAGTATTATTTTTCCCTACTATAACTCCTACCTTCTAAAATAAGAGAATCTTGTACAATTACCCATCAATGTGGAATTCAAAAATTATTTCTTTTTTGTTTATAATAACAGGATCAACTAACTCAATATATTCTCATCCTAGAATACAATCATCAATCATGTGATTTACACAATGAAAAGAAAGCTTAAACTAATGGTTTCTTACCTTTAATGGGAAGTCTTTGGTTTGGCATTGGATTTCTACACCTACTCTATCTATTTCTCTTCCTATGATGGTGGGATGTTCGAGATAATATTCTAGGATTACATTTCTCCTTAGCAGGTTTAGATGACACTGAGAATCTAGTAGGAAATAAATCTCATATAGATTTACATAAGGTGGGTAGAAAAATAATTTGATGTAGAACTTGGATCCTCCAAGGGATAATAAAGAAAGTTTTGGATGATGATTTTCTTCTAAATGATCTGATTCTGAGTCATTATGCCTTTTAGACACTTCATAATCATCAAATACCTCCATATTTTCCTTCCTCTAAGGTTTATTTCAGTAACCTGATGATATGTGTAGGGATTCTTCAAATATTCTTGATAGTTCATCTCTTGATGGCATGTTCCTTTCAGCTCTTATTTCTTCGGTCTATTGCTTCAATTGTTTGATAATTTTGATTGCCTTTTTCAGGATGCTCTGTTATTATTTAATTTGAAGCTTTAAATCTCTCTCTCTCTCTCTCTCTCTCTAAAGCTTTGTCTATATTCATGGCATGTATTATGGTCATATATATCTATAGGAGCATATTTATTGCTAGCCCATTTGTGGGACCTGGTTTTACTTTGAGGAGGATAGGGAAAAGCTAATTTCCTTCATAATTCATCTTTTTCTTTGCGCATATTTTCCCTCTCCACATATTTTCATGTGGGGATTTCTTTTAGCTTTTGATCAATCTCTATGATCCTAGATTTAGGATATTTATGGTGTTGTGCAGTGAACATGAAAAAATAAAAAAATTTCTTGGGGAAATATTCAAGCTCACTATCACTCTCCCATTTTGGTGGCTCAAGGTCACTAAATTCATCATAAGAAGAATCATAAGTGTTATCAGAGTCTTATGAGAATTCAAAGGAAACCAGAGAAATTACGTTCCCATAAGGATGATTTTTGGGAGAACAATAGTTTAAATCCCACCATTCTTGCTAAATTTATTTAGCAAAAAATGCTGCCAATTTTGGTTTTAATTTCTTATGTGGGAATTTATGAGGCTAGTGACCTAGTTTTTTACAATCATAACATACATAATTCTTTTGGGGGGGTCACCTTTTCTTCAAATATGGAATCCTTTTGGGACTACTTTTATTTTTCTTATACTCCCTTTCGAATATACCAAGGAGAAATCTAGATCTAAAATTATAGTATTTATCCTCCCTCTTGAATCGAATTTTTTTTTTGTAGTTTGGTGACCACAATAATTAGCATTGCATTGCCACTCTAGCATGTTCCCTAGATTTGTGCATAAATATGATGTAAACATATTCTCAAATATTTTAAAATATTTTAAAATATTTGTTCACCCTTTTGGCTAGACAATGTTCTTGGATCATTGTTCTAATGTGGTGATTTACCATTGTTATGGACATGCCTTCTAGGGTAATTCCTTTGTCATTAAAATATAATTCTATTACATCTGGCAATTCTCTTGGAAATCTTTTGATGTAGTATTTTATATATGCAGGATCATTCAATTTTCTACATCTTATTATCAACTTCAGCATATAATAAAAATATTGATCATGATAAGAAAGATTACAAATCCTTTGAGTCATATATAAGGATAGCAGGGTTTTTAGTTGAGGCTTTCCCCAGATACATATTGTGGTGTGTGATTGATAATTCTTTCTCTAACTTGTTTATGTGATTGTGTGATCAAAAAAAATTTCCGTAATTTGTAGAATTGATTCAATATTTTGTTTTAGTACATTACAATATCATTTGAATCTATTTAAATATTTATAAATGGTATCATATCAGGAATAATTATATAATATAACCAAAGTTTGTTTTTGGAAAGGAAAATCAAATTTGCAAATTTATTCTTTAGGACCTCCAGCAGATTGGGATGTCTTTCACTAGCTTGGGACTCAAATATTCCCTTGAGGGTGATTCAAATTACATAGCATGGAAGGACATGATGGAGGTAGTGCTAGAGAATAATGAATTGAAGGCATTCATATATAGTGATATTCCCTAGCCCATAGTTGTAGATGCTCAAATTCTTGATGCATGGAAGGGGAATGTAGCAAAGGAGAGAAGGATTTTGTTAGAAGGAGTTCAAGATCATCTTGTCTCGAACCTTCATGGAAAGGAAACTCCATATGCTATGTGTAATGAATTAACAAATTTTTTTCAAAATAGCAGCGATGACAGGAAGTTGGTGTTGAAAGAAAATCTCATAAAGATCAATATGGATAAGTGCGACATGATTCCAAAATACTTGACGAAGTTCACTCAATGTCGATACGAGCTTGCAAGTGATGGAGTGATAGTTTCCCGGGATGATTTGGTGAGCTTAGCACTTTTAGGCCTTCCCAAGAGCTTTCATATCTACCAGGACTCGGTGAATGGAAGGGAGAAGCTACCAGAGTGGGAGTGATTATGGTCCGACTTAGTACAAGAATAGATTCGATGGAACACTAAATATGGATCCTCATCAAATACTGATGATGAGGGGAACTGTGCCTTGGCTGGAAATGTGAAGAAATGGAAAGGGAATACATCCCATTCCAATTCAAATTCTGGTCAAGCAGGCAAGAAGCGAGACTTGTCAAAGGTGAAATTTTTTCACTATCATGAGCTTGGACACTATGCTACAAAGTGTCCACACAAGAAGACCAACAATAAGTCCTCAAGAGGAGTGACCGGTGAAGCAATAGCTTCATAGTTAGAGTTCTATTTCACCCTCATTTCATGCATGGTGTCATTGGTGATGGGTTTTTTGTAGTACCTAGATATTGGAGCTTCATTCCATATGAACAACAACAAATAATTCTTTAGTAACTTGGAGGATAAGGATCTTCATATGCACATTGAGATGGGAGATGACGAGAGGTATAATGCTACCAGCATAGGTACAGTTACCTTTCAAAAGGTGTCAGGTACTCCTCTCACATTAAAATATGTCATGTATATTCCTGGTTTAAAGAAGAATTTGGTTTATGTTGCTATGTTGGAAGATTGTGGCTATGATGTGATATTCAGTGAAGGAAAGGAGTTCCTTCATCACAAAGCCATAGTACAGGTGAAGAAGATTTGGGTTTGAGTAAAGAACCTCTACAAATTGTATGTAGAAGATTGTGATGCCTTGAGCACAAAAGCGAAGAAGGTGGAGAGTCGAGACATCGGTGAGTTATGGCACAGGATATTGGACCATCTACACCATGGCACTTTCAAGATCATGCAACATATTTCTACAAGACTTCCAAAGGGTGCACTTGTGCAGCAAGATACATGAAAATGGTGTACATTGGGGAAGTATACCAAAGCCACCTTTCATGATAAGGAAATATGAGCAAAGACGATCCTTGATAAATTTCACTCAGACGTGTGTGGACTGTTCTCGACGTCTTACACAACAAAACACATGTATTATGTGATTTTTGTAGATTATTTTTCATGCAAGTGTTCGATTTTCTTAATGCAGAAGAAATATCAGACGTTCTCCAAGTTTTGTGAGTTAAAGAAACTTGTTGAGAAAGATACAAGGAAGAAGGTGAAGGCTTTGAGGGGCGAAAATGGTGGATAATATGTCTCTAACTAATTCAAGGACTTATGTGCTTCAGGAGGAATTCAAAGGGAATTGATAGCACCTCATAACCCACAATAGAATGGGGTTGCAGAAAGTAAGAACAAAACTATTGTGGGAGAAGCACGAGCTATGTTGCATGATCATGGCCTACCATTTCATATGTGGGTGGAAGCATGCAATACAACAATATTTGTCCAAAATAAAAGTCCTCATCGGATACTGGGGATGAGTACACCAGAGGAAGCTTTCTCAGCTAAGAGATAAAATGTGTCACATTTTAAAAAATTTAGTTCATTAGTTTATTTCCATGTGACAAAATATGTTAGGAATAAGCTAGATCCAACAACTAAGTTGGGATATTTGTGGGGTACACTAATACACCTCATAACTATCGGGTGTACTTACAAGCACACATGATAACAGTGGTCAGAAGAGATGTGAAATTCAATGAAGAGAAGGTCATGTGAATTTCCCTTGAGAGGGAGCTTTAGTTGCATGCAATTGAGGATCTCTTGGATCCAAAATAAGAACCTCAAGATGTCGAGCATCCACAAGTAGAAGTGCATAGAGTGGAAGCACCCACTCATTCAGAGATATCCTGGGATGGAAGGAAGCTCACCAAAGAGGCTAAAAAGTTGTTTCTTATTACTAGAGAGAATGTGGGAGCACCCACATCGTAGCGTGGGAAGAGAAGATCCCCAAAGAGGTACACTAGATACATGGATCCTATGAGAAAAGGTGTAGAGATAGAACCATCATATTTTGAGGAAGCAGTGTAGTAAATAATTTGGGTCGATGTCATGGTTGAGTAATATGACTCCATTATCATAAACAGTGCATGGGCAACTGTCCCAATATTGGAGGGGAAGTTAGTTGTACAATGCAGGTGGATTTACAAGGTGAAGCAAGAAGCAAATGGGAGTGGGGAGAAGCATAAGGCAAATTTTGCGACTAGAGGGTTCTCTCAGCTGGAGGGGATTGATTATGATGAGACTTTTGCACTAGTCGTAAGGTACTCATCAATCAGATCCATCCTTGCACTCTCAGCATAGATGGGATGGAAGATACATCAGATGGATGTAAAGACAACCTTCCTCAATGGGGTGATTGAAGAGGGGGTGTAAATTGAGCAGCCAGATGGTTTTGAGACCTTAGACAGAGAGCCGCATGTGTACAGACTCAAGATAGAAATGTATGGGTTGAAGCAAGCACCTCGTGCTTGGTAGACCAAGATTGACAGTTATTTTACCGGGTTAGCATTCACCAAGAGCGAAGAATATGTGAACCATTATCATATTGTGGTATAAGTTAAGATTTTGATTATTTTACTTTATGTCGATGATTTTATACTAACATGTGATGAGTAGCTCATCAATTCTTGCAAAGAGTACCTTTCAAGAGAATTTGAGATGAAATGCATGGGGCTCTTATGCTATTTCCTGGGATTGGAAATATGGCAAAGAGATGGGGAGTTATTTATATCTCAAGGCAAGTATGCCAACGAGATCCTCAGGAAGTTCCACATGGGGGGAAACACACCCATGAAGACTCCTTTAACAGGAAACTGGAGGAAGGAGGATGCTACTTCAGGTGAGGTAGTAGATGATATTGTTTACAAGAAGCTTGTGGGTTCAATCATGTATTTGGTGAACACATGACCAAACATACATTATGCGTTTAACTAGGTTATTCAATCTCTGGTTAAGCCTACCAACCTCTTTTGGAAGGTAGGCAAGCAAGTGTTGAGATACCTTAGAGGTAATACAAAGTTTGGGCTATGGTACAGATGGAAAGAGGGAGTGACGCTTCAAGGCTTCACCGATGCAGATTGGGCACAAAATCCATCCGAAAAGAAGAGCACATCAGGGGGCATCTTCAGCATAGGATCAACAATATTTTCCTGGTATAATAGGAAACATAGATCAGTTGCACTCAGTTTAGCAGAGGCAGAGTACATGGCGGCCAGTAAGGCAACATGTGAGGCCATATGGATGAGAAAGATGTTTGTTGGTTTGTTTGGTCGATAGATGGATCTGATGGTGATTTATTGTGATAACCAGAGTTACATCAAACTCTTGGTTAATCCAATTTTTCATGACAAGTCCAAGCATATTGATATCTGGTATCACCATCTAAGAGATTGTGTGCAAACATGGATTATGCCATTAGAGTACATTCCCATGAAGGAGGAGGATGCAGACATATTGATGAAGGCACTATCAAGAAGAAAATTTGAGTTCCACAAAGACATGATTGGGATAGAATAAAATCCCTTTCTTATGAGAGGGAGTGTTGAAAGGGCAACAATAATGACACCTCAATGGGGGTTCTAATTTAATTTTCCCTTAACTAAATTAGAAGTAAATTATAATTCCACATCACATGATAGCTTGTAATTGTTAACTGAGTCAGGAAGACTTAGTTAGCTCATTCAATTTCGAGTTGAGGGAAAAAATAGAGGCATGTAGAGTCCACTCTAAGTTTTAGGTGGTCCAGTTACAGTTTATTTTGAGTTGTAATTAGTTAACTCAATTATTTGAGTTAAAATCATTTTAACTAGTTCTAAAAGAGGGATGAACTAGTGATAGGTCCATTGAATTAAATATGATTTAATTCACATGCACTGATCAATCAATTAACTAATATTTCACTATAAATATTTGTTTCATGCCAGTTCTAAGGAAGGTCCAGTTGAGATTGGAGTCAAAGGGAAGATAACTATTAGTTGTATAATTAGAAAATTGTACAGGGAATGCATGAGGCCATCAAGATGTCTTGGATGTATTTCGTAATCTATTAATGGGAATTTCTTAATTAATATGGGCTCAAATATCCCTTGAATGTGTGAGCAAGGCCGGCCAGGAAGAGGAAAGCAAGTGGTTAAATATTGGACCAAACTTTCTTAGATCATAGCAGCATCAGAGTGACACAGTCAACAAATTGCAGAGATTTCTTAAGAAGAGAAATAACATTGTATTGTTTCATGTTCTTGACTTTATGTAATATACAAATAGTGGGGTTTTTAGCTAAGAATTTCCCCACATACATCTAGTGTTGTGCGATTGATAATTCTTTCTCTTGCTTGTTTATGTGATTGTGTGATCAAAATTGGTTTCCGCAATTTGTAGAATTGATTCAGTATTTTGTTTTAGTACATTACAATATAAGTTGAATCTATTTAGATATTTCTACATGGTTGAGATAATTATATTAGTTTTATCAATTCCTAAATGCAATAACTCTTTAGGGAGATAAGAGGATGCCATTGGCATTGTTGTATCAAATTATGGCTCACTCTTTATAGTCAATGCCTTCAGACATTTTTCTTTAATTTGTGGCTACAGAGGATGTGTCCAATTTTTCATGAGATTCCTTACCAGGTGTGTGTATGTGTGTATCCAATGGATGATAACTCCCAGTGCTTTGTGAAATTTTTTTCATATGTAGATCTTAGACTCTTGTGTGAAGTAGTTGTAGATAGACTAGATTTTTGTCATTTTGAAATTGATGTCATGGTATAACCATCTGAATTAATTTCTACATAATTTACTTGATCCGAAGAAGGGTCCATATTGGAAAAGATATATTTTAACAAAGTTCTAACAAATTCAAAAGACTAAGTAGGGAATTGCCTCAAGCTCTTAATGACACATAACTTTGGCATAAACATACCAAAAAAACATTGACTCACATCCAAAAATAAAATCTGCTATTCTACCAATCATTTAATCACGAAGAAATTCCTTTGAAATTATATAAAAAACAAGAGCCTAGAATATTTCATAACAACAAAAATGTGCTTACTTGATTACAAAATTCTAAGGATCTTTGACAAAGTGTAACTATGATAACAACTTTACTCCCAAGACAAAATTTGACAAATATTTATCCAACATACAAATAATTACTCCATTCCTCCAATAACACTTTATTTAGATTTCTACAACCTCAAAGAGTTACGAACTTGATGCAGAAGCAAATAACATACTCTAGACTACTATGGAAGTTGCCACTTTAGGTTCTCACATATATCTACATTTGTGCGCGTAGGATTATCTCTTCCCCTAAGTAAGAATGGCTCAAGCTCAGAGAGAGGGAGCTGTAGAAGGCTAAGGCTCAACTCTATGATTCTGAATCTTAGAAGGAAAGAAATCGTCCTTATTTATAGAGTTTTGAGGGAGAAAGAGGAATATTTTTTAGGACATGAATTGATTTATCAAGTACACAAAAATTTTCTAAAGATCATATCCATAGATCCCTTGAACTGTGAGTCAATGCACACTAAAAGTCAGAGAATTCCTCTGAATATCAATAATTATTTTGAACAGTTTCTTGAGAGGACTATGTACTTGAAGTTGAATTATTCTCATAGTCGACATGCTAGAATATTCATGAAATGACTTAAAGTAAAGTTGAAATATTGTAACACCATATTCTCACATATACCTAAGTAACCAGCCAACCAAGGTAAACATGTGATGCGAGGCTACTATAATGAGATTCAATCTCCTAGGTGACTTAAGGAAGTGGAACTGATGGAAACACGTCATACAGACCTTGTACAACCACAACAACACCCCTAATAGGTAACCCATCCATACAGGCCTCTTTCCCCTGGGTCACATTGACCTTTTGACCTCTTTGAGCCATAGATGCAGGAAAAATATTGCATGCCAGTGTCCAGGAGGCTATAGACATAGGCATAACACAACCTGCCAACATTTAGGGCCCCAATTGCTCGGGTTTGTGCCAACGGTCCAGGGAATTGAGCCACCTTTTCAGGCCCATAACCCAGTGCTCTACCCATAACTTCATGAAAAATTTAGAGATGATAAATAACAATAGGACAATGATATAGAAGTGAGTGCATCAATAAAAACTCACTTGGGCCCCTCCTAGCCATGACAATCATTTTGTCAAACATGTCACAAACATGAAAGCTACAGGTATAAACAAGAGAACTAAGCATAGGGGTATTGTACTTACCTGAGAATCGATAAGAAGAATTTATCCCCTGCATCATTAGCTTCCATACAATCTATTTTACCATAGATACATTGTGCATTCATTTACAAGTAAAATAATGACGAGAGTCATACATCATCACTAATAAAATACATGCTTATAACCAGCGTAATAAAAACAGAAATACAGTGGATACAACAATAATAGAATCCACATAATAACCAGTGAAATTATGCATCAAATACCAAAGGAATGAGCTTCTCATTAATGATGGTAAAACCCAACCAGAGATGGTACTTCCACGTTCCACCCAACCATATATTGGTTGAGCCAAATCTCTCTTTAGCCAATCACCCTCGTGCCATATTACAAGCGTGAATGTGGGACTCAAACCGAAAGAACCAAATAGGGAATCCTGAGGCTAAATGACCTCACCCTCATCAACCCTAAACAAGGATTTATCGTGACATACACCCGATCGCTAGGCCAAAACAAGCATGGATATCACTAGATTCTCCCCTCCTAAATCATGAGGAATTTTCCTATCTCCTAGTCTCTCAAGATTTGTCGCAACCCACAGTCTGAATTAGGGGTCACTAGGCCCTAAACTGATACATACTCTCTAGGATTTACTATATATCCAAAACTCAATATTTCTATGCATTAATGGAGAGCAAACCAACTCTCAATATTTACCGCAATCCAAACTCGGATTACCGAGCCCTAAACCAAGGCAACACAAGAACCGGTTTTTGTATCATATCATTCAGAGATCCACCTCACTTAGCTTCAAATCCATCCGAAAATCTAGTTAAACCAAACATGATTACTCCACAGCACCATGGTTATCCAGAAATGGCAAGGCTAGGCTCAAAACACTATCACATCTCGCAAAAACCCATGCCAAGACAGAAAAGAACCACATATAATACCATGCATGCCAGATCTAGCAAGGAAATAATACATGCAAATCAATACCTGCAAATAATCTTGTTGTAGTTTCTTGATTTGAGTAAAAATCTTTCCAAATAATCCTCAGAAGCCTTTTTATCAATGATGCCTCTATTTTCTTTATTTTCCATTATTTTCCTTCATTTTCCTCCTCAAATGAAACCTATGACCTTTCACCTTCCTTTTCTCCTATTTTCCATTATTTTCATAAATAAATGTTCCAAAATTACTTTTTCCTCTCCAAATCCTTAGCCATTTCCTTTTCCAATTTCTTTAGACATAATAAACCAAATGAACACCCACTAGGATGTTTTTCCCAACATTCAGCTTGAAATAAGTATCCCATCAACCATGGTTATTATTTTTAACTTTTATTACATGGAATTTTCACTGAGGCTATTATAGAACCCTCCCCTTTGGGGGAACACTGTCCTCGGTGTTCAATGAAACCTATAAACAACAATATTTCTGAAATAATAAAATATTTCCTATGGAGCAGCTCATTATAGTATTTACAATTACCACTGCTAAAAACATAACAAACATATTGTTTACTATAGCTTTATAAAACAACTCATTATGATATTTACAATAATATACACATATGCACATTTTTTCAACCAAAAAATAAAAGGATATGATGTATGTATCAACAACAAGGGAATCCAGAGGCTCACACCTCCACCCTCAAAGTAATACCAGGATTTACCTCTTTCCTAGGAAGTCTAGAATCCTCTGCCAAAGTCAAAATTGCATCCAATGTCTAGTGCTACAACCTTGTGCTATTGTACCTTCCCTTATCTGCGATACAGTCCCTCGAGAAATACGGTAATCCCCTTCTGTGTAGTCTCTCACCTTCCAAGTTCCCCAACATCCCCTATCCCGAGTGATCCATCCCTTGGCAAGGATTCATCACATCAGAAGCTATAAAAACCAAGGCATATACTTGCCTCAAACCACCATACCAATCATAGCATGCTCATGGAAATCAATGGACACTATGGGTACCAATGTCCCACAATGGTCCTGCTCCTTAAATTTTTTACCAACATATTGTTGCTTGTTTCAATTCCTTTCACTAGCGCTGCTAATTCTTGCAATTTGTTTCAACCACCCAACTGGGCATTTCCATGCTTTTTGTACCAAGCACATAAATTCCATTAGATTCAAAATAAATTTAAATAACTTCAAATCATACCTCATTGGTAGCCCGTCAATAAGGTACACTTGCAATCCTATTCACTTCTTGTCACCACAAGTCAACTAGTTGATTAACCAATCATCATGTATAAACATATCACATCTGGTTAGCTCAAAACACAACATCATAGGTCAAAATCTTGAATCTCATGCAATCATCATAAACAATAATAATAAATCACATGTAACCATCACAATTCATAATCATAGATCACATGCATAATAGAACGGAAATAAAATATTGATACTTATCCTTCATCTGTTTGTACTTCTGTCTTTGTTTATTTGTACACACACTGAACTGGTTTCCCACACCCGTCGAGCACCTAATGCCTTTGCTTCTCTTCAATCACATACACATACACACAATGCACATCACAACATGTACGCCCGCATACGGAATATAACACCATATAATACATGCACCCACCCTAACATATGACACATACACCTACACCCAGTGTACAATACAACACAACAGATACACCCACATTCAATGTACAATACATATAAATATACAGAGTACAACATAATGAATAGAGATGTCACGATACCATGAATACACCATGCACATACATAGTACTGCATGCCTGCAACAAATCATGTACAACATGCAAACAATACCACATGTAACTAGTACCATATGCACAACATGTACACAATACCATCTATACACAACACTACCTACACAACGTGTGCACAACATCACATGAACATGACACCACCTGCACAACATGTACACAACGCCAAATTTACACCACATCACCTATACATTATGTAAACAATACTACATGTACACAGCACCACATGCATGAAATGTACACGACACCACATGTAAACAATTCCATATGCACGATATGTACACAGAACCACCTGCACAAAGCAGCACATGTACAACATGTACACAAAAACACCTACACACAACACCACATGTAAAATCATGAATACAACACCATATGAACAATATGCACACAAAACCATATGTACATAGCACTGCATATAAAACATGTACATAGCACCATACGTGCACATCACTGCATATCCAACATGCGCACAACACCATATGCACACAACACCACATATCTAACATGCACACAATACAATATGCACACAGCACTGTATATCCAACATGTACATAACACCATTTATACCTAGCACTGCATATGCAATATACACACAACACCATATATACAATAGGAAAAAAATAGTATATGTACCCAATACTACATATGTTACATGTACACATCAACATAGGCACAAACGCTAAAAATAAAACATGCAAAACATATACACAATGGTAGTACTGCACATCAATAGACCACACACTCACCCCACAAGCAACCTTGCTTCTAGTGTTTTTCCACCATCCATGCTTATCCTAGCATGTCACAGATCACACTAATTTCACTTCTCTGATATACCCCTCAGCATTACATGTCCATAACATAAACATAAACATAGTACAAGGATATAATATCAATTCATTTCCACATAATAATTACCTCTTATACATGTCATGGTTACTCTTCCCACTTGATTCCTCATAAGACTAAGAACCTCTTCATGGCATTCACCTACATAAGCAATCATTCCTCCAAAAGAATGATCCCTGACAACCTTATCATATAGAGACATAAATAGATACATACATGCATACATATATAATCATTAGCATAAAACAATCATCATCTTTTCATATAATGGCATACATATATACGTATAAACAGTAGCATTAAACGCTCATGATCCATGAAGACCTTGTAAGGCACGACATACATACATACATACATGTATACATATATAAAAACCAACATAATCATGATCACATCATAATTACCAGATAACATAAGGTCAAGGTTAAGAGAACTTCCTTTATCTATGCACACCATCCATAACATTGAGAAAAATAGTTCCCAACATAGCCAGGACATCTGACGCCTCAAATCCATTTACTTTACCTTTCTAGTTAACTTTCTCCTATTTGTACTGCCACCGTCCACGTACCACAATGGACCTAACCAATCCAACCGACTATCATATTCTTACCTTCTATTTCATTTTCTCATGCACCAAGCTTCATCTAGGTCTTTCATTACCTATCAGATTCCACACAAATCTCCCCGAGCTCAACCAAATTTCAGCTTTCCCAACCAATTCCCAAGACTCAAAACAGAAAAGGAAAGCACAAGAAACAAAATAATAAAACCATGGAAAAAGAATAGAAATATGACACTGAAACAAAGTGGCAAGGCCTTGCACTAGACATAAACAAAACCACAAATCAAGTTCAACCAACCACAAAAGACCAAAAGCACAAGACTAGCAACAAACACCATGACTAAATCCCCATGGTTTCCCAATGCTTCTAAGGGAACGATCAACCTGAGCCTTCTTCAAGATTTCATGGTAGTCTCTTGCCATGTAATCCCCTGCATCATGCTACCGTAAACACATAACTGTCAGTGCATAAATAAATATAACAATATACTAGTTATCTTACCTTGTTGTACCAAGCACATTGATGCGTAATTGAACACACATTTTAGACATATGTACCAAATATCAATACAACATATATAGAAATTTGAAATAAAATTATACCAATACTAACAACCATGTCATAATCAAACAACAGTAAAAATCATAATACTACAACTAGCACACAGTTACACTCAAGTACATATAAGTTTCCTCAGCACATATTGCATTAGTACAACCATCTTAAAACCAAATCATTTCCTCACACAAAATTATATATACATACTCATATCATGTAACTAATGAAACATTCAAACAAATTGGAAACATACCATGCTAAATAGATCAACTAGATGGCATAATCAAACACTCAAAACATTCAAGCACCAAGTATACGACATAAGCAATCTCATACCTCATTGTATCTCAAGGGAGGCTATCTTGTCTGCATAATCACTCTATATTAGCACAAAATAACTTCACAACACCTCAACTCAACATAAATAAGGTCATGATATCCATAATAATAACTAGCTAACATGTTCACATCATAAGCTTACAAACAATTGTCATTCAAGCATAACAATCATAGATGCACAGTCAACCTAGATTAGTATGACATAATATCACAAATAATTCTACTTGTGCCTGAATGGCATAGCCCTATCTAGCTGCCTAGGCCAATCCAATTTAGCATGATACATATAACATCAAGATATTAATGTTATAACCCTAATCATCAATTTAACTAACATATAACGACAATAAGTTAACATATAAAATGATAATCAACAACATATAACATAATTATCAAGTTAACTATAATTTAACATATAACATATTCATCAACAACATATAACACAATCAACAAGTTAATACCATGCTTTATTGATCAAGAGCTCAGTTTTATGCTCAAAAATCAAAGTTATCATATTGGCTCGGAACTTGAACGACCACTTAGTGCTTGTCGTTCTAAATCCGACGCACTTCATTTCACGAAAAATGGTCGTCGTATGCTCCCGAAAATGCAATATGTTCGCTTGGCTAAACATGAAAATTTTGTAACAGGGATGCTGACTAGGAATCCGTACCATTCAGTCAGCAAAAGGTATATTCCAAGGAATATTCTTGAAATATTCCTTGGAATATTCTTGAAATATTCCTTGAAATATTCTTGGAATATTCCCACAGGTGGACGAATGAGGAAGTGACAAGTGTCAGCTTCAGATTGGCTTATTGGTATTGGGTTGGACCAATGAGGTAATGACACATGGCAAGCCCAGATGGTGCCACCTACCCTCATAGCCAAAGGTCAAAATTTTTTTAGAGGCGTCGGGGTTTGACCCCGCAACCTCCCCACTACCAGCGCCAAGACTTACCACCTCCGCTACGTATTGGTTCTTACAATACTATGCAACCCATTTATATTTGTTTTGAAACATTACTTATGGCAGGGAAAAGAGGGGCCAACCCCATTCCATAGGACCTCGAGCCATGACCACCGGTGGGAGCTCCAATGTTAACATGGAGTTAAACCTTAAACGTGTTTTATTAAAACATAATCTGGTTTAAATGCACTAATCTGAAATTTTAATTGAGATTAATTTAAGCACACAATTAGTGCTTAACCACGCTTAACTAGCACTTAAATCTTACTTAGAATTTAATTGGTAGACATCCAAAATTGGCGGAAACTGCCAGTTTTAGTGGCAGGTAACTAGTTTAGGGCCAAATTTAGTGGGAGAAATTGAAGAAGCCATAACTTTTGCAATTTTTAACAAAATCAAGCTCAGAAAGAGACTAGATAGACCTTTTGAGCCATTCTGGACTCATTGGAGCAGGTTACTGGAGCAAAGGAGCATTATAAACAATTCAATTTGACAATTTGAGCATAATATAGAGGCCCAAGGCATGGAAGTTGGACCAAGGAGATGTAGCCCAGGAGGGGTGAACTCCTTCATCAAATACATGTGTTAATGTTATATATGGTGATGTTTTGTACTTTATTTTTTTTTGTTCAGCTCTTATTTTTATGTTAAATTTCTTACTAAATTGGCATGCAAAACACTCATGAGACTTGATAATTTGCAAGAATAACTTACCCCTTAAGCACACATAATACATTTTTTTATAAAATATGAAAGGGGAATTAACTGAGCATTACTAACATCCTCCATTCAAATCATTTTTGGTATCATAGCACTTGGTTCATTAAGTTTTTTTGTGCAAGAAGGGATCTAATTGTTTGCAAGTTTGTGTCATGCTTACAAGGTTAAAACTCAAAATATGAGAAGGGAAGCTGATTGAGAGCCCTGTAGTTGGGTCAAGAGGAAGAAGGGAAAGGTTTCCAAAGTCTTCAACACCAACACATCCTCAAGTTGAAGTTGATTCTTCAGTGAACATGTCTCATGAAGGAGAACCTATCATGACAGAAGATGAGAGAGCATTTAGGAAGGCATTCTTTGATATGAATGAGATGGTCAAAGTCCTCTATGAGGAAAGGAATGTAAGAATGCAAGGAGACAATTCAAGGCCTCTAAGAGGAGAGGGTTCTCCAGGAGGAGGAGGCCATGGAGATGGCAAGAAGCCACCATCCACTCCACCATCATCCTCACCACCATCTTCACCTTCCTCATCATCATCTTCCACAACCACAACTCTTCCATCTATTCATACACATACTTCAAAAGGAGCCAATAAATCACCTTTTCTTAAACTTGATGTCAAAATGAGTTTCCAATATATAATGGTGAAGTGAATGCAGAGAAGCTAGATAATTGGATTTGTCAATTGGAGGTTTATTGCAGAATTCAGAACCTTCAAGAAGATGACATAAAGAATCAATTGGCTTACTTGAGGATGGAGGAATCAACACTTGTATGGTGGGAATCAAGGACTCGAGAGGATATTAAGAAACATGGTAAGATCTCAATGTCTAGGTCAAATTTTGTTGCTGCCATCAAAAGGAAATTCTATCCTCTAGCTTACATTCAAAAATCCATTATGGACTGGCATAATTTTCGACAATTGAAAGGGTAAAGTGTGCAATATCATACTCATGAATTTAGGAGAAGAGCTCTTATTTTGGGTTTGTATTCTCAGGAAACGTTTTTAAAGTATATTGTGTAGTTTGCACAGTTACCTTAGACATACAATTCTCATGTTCAATCCCACAAACTTAGATGGTGTTTGTGTTCAAGCCATGCATCTAAAAGCAAGAGGGAAACATAGTGTAGATGAGAAAAGTGATAATCTCCTTGAGTATGAGCGTAGAGTAAAGGGTAAGTATAATGGAAGAGGAAAGAAAAATAATTTTATCAAAATATAAAAAGAGAAACTCGCATATAAACATTGTTCAAAGAATGGCCATGATGAAGACCATTGTTGGCAACTCCATCTAGAGTTGAAGCCAAACACACTTAAAGCCAAAGAGAAGGGGAAAACTGTTGCAATCATTGAACATCACTTAGGTTCAAATTCAGGAGAAGAAACCAAGATTACAGCAATGGGTTTGAAAGGTAAGAACATAACAAGCACTAGTTTTTCAAGTTATTCTAATATAATTCAAGATAAAGATACAAGAATTTAACTCTTTCATATTAGAGTCGTTTCAAAGAATACCAAGATAGACACACTATTTGATAGTGGTTCTCAAGCTAATTTTATTTCCGAAGACTTAGTTAAGAAGTTAAATCTTGAAATGGTTACACATCCAAGACCTTATCCTTTAGGGTGGATATGCAAGAATGCAAATTTTCAAGTAACAAGGAAGTGCATCCTAAGGTTTGCAATCAATTCAAACTTTCTTGACGAAGTTGAACTTGAAGGAGTGCCGCTTGATATTTAAGGTATTGTTTTGGGAAGTCTTTATCTTTATGATAGGAAAGTAGTATTTCATCGCCATAAGAATAAGTATCACTTGTTTAAGGATGGAATTGAGTAGATAGTTAGATCACGTAAGAAGAAGAGAATTTTGTCTCTTATACATGCAGGAGAAATGAAGAGAATAGTGAACACAAGTCAAAATTTGACTTTGTTAATGTTCAAGCATGTAGATGTTTTGAATGAGACAGTTCAAAAATATGCATCGAATGACCAAGTTGATTTCATTGAAGTTGATAATGCTTGTAATAATATTTTTCAGGATTCTAATAGGTTTCCTTTGAAAGGAGGTAAACAAGATGTGAAATATTTGCAGTAATTAACATCAGTGTTGAGCAGTGTTGGAAACAAGATGTCGGTGCAAGAGAGTGAATAGGTCAAAGTGAAAGCGCCAAAGAAATTTGACAAAGAAGGCATAGGTTCCACAAGTACTTTTTTTTGGTTTCCAAAAGGTACATGGCAATGGTGAAAACACTTGGTCAAAAGTCGATGCAAGTACAAGGCAAGAAAATTTAAAAATCGCCATGTCAACAGTGTTCGAGGTGAGACAGTTTTCAAGTTTTCTTTTATTAATGACCGAGGTGGGAACAAGTTTTTATCTGCAAGGACATCTTGTTGCTCTGAAAATTCAGCGAAATTGCAGCATGACAGTGTCTACAATAGCAAGATAGGGTCTCTAGAGTCAAGGAAAAAGACTAGTTTTGTGAAAAGCTCAAATTGATGAAAATGGGAAAATTCCAGTGGATTGAGACTGGAAGGGTGAGGGAAATGTACCCTCATTCACATGTTTGGTAATGAAATATATTTTGGGGTCCAAAAGGCTTCTAGTGGGGACGAATGATCAGGAGCTCAGTTTTATGCTCAAAAATCAAAGTTCTGAGATTGGCTCAAAACCTGAACGAACGTGTAGTTCTCGTCGTTCTGAATCCGGTGCACTTCATTTCATGAAAAATGGTCACCGTATGCTTCTGGAAACGTGATCTGTTCACTTGGCTAAACATGAAAATTTTGTGACAGGGATGCTGACTAGGCATATGTATCATACAGTTAGCAAAAGGTATATTCCGAGAAATATTCCTTAGAATATTCTTGGAATATTCCCACGGGTGGATGAATGAGGTGGTGACAAATGTTGGCTTCGGATTGGCTTATTGCTGTTGGATTGTACCAATGAGGTCATGACACATGGAAAGCCTAGAGGCTGCCACGTGCCCTGATGGTCGAAGGGAAAAAATTTTATGGAGGCGCGGGGTTCGACCCCGCGACCTTTGCACTACCAATGCCAAGACTTACCACCTCCGCTGCATATTGGTTCTTACAATACTATGCAACTCATTTATATTTGTTTTGAAACATTTCTTATGGTGGGGAAAAGAAGGGCCAGCCCTGTTCCATAGGACCTCGAGCCATGACCACTGGCGGAATCTCTGCTGTTAACGTAGAGTTAAACCTTACACACGTTTTATTAAACCATAATTCGGTTTAAATATGCTAATTCGAAATTTTAATGGAGATTAAGTTAAGCGCGTAGTTAACGCTTAACCGCACTTAACTAGCACTTAAACCTCACTTAACAGTTAATTGGAGGACCTCCAAAATTGGCATAAACTTCCAGTTTTAGTGGTAGTTAACTAGTTTATGGCTGAATTTAGTGGGAGAATTTGAAGAAGCCATAAATTTTGCAATTTTTGACCAATTCAAGCTCAGAAAGAGGCTAGATTCCATTTTGAGCCATTCTGGACTCATTGGAGTAGGTTACAGGAGAAAAGGAGCATTGTAAACAAGTCAATTTGACAATTTAAGCATAATATAGAGGCCCAAGGCATGGAAGTTGGACCAAGGAGAAGTAGCCCAGGAGAGGTGAACTCAAGTTCATCAAATACCTGTGTCAATTTTATGTATGGTGATGTTTTGTATTATTTGACGTTGTTCAACTCTTGTTTTTATGTTAAATTGCTCACTAAATTGACATGAAAAACAATCACAAGACTTGATAATTTGTAAGAATAATTGAATCCTAAAGCACACATAAGACATTTGTTTATAAATCTAAAAGGTGAATTAGCTAAGCATTACTAACATCCTCCATTCAGATCATTTACCAACCAATGCATGTACATATGATCACACTAATTAGCTAACATCTATCATGTATGTAACCATAAAATTAATAGAATGAAAGACGTACACATAACCATAATGCATATGACTACATTGATCAACTAGCATTTATCATATATGTAATCACAATAATAATAGAATGACAAACATTTAAGTAACCCTAATGCTTACAACAACCATGAATCACATACCTACATGCCAAGCATACAACTTGTATGACGATATGCTCTTACCCCAAATTCCATTGTTGCAACTTCACTTTAATGATTTTCTTTTCCTGCTCTATCTTAGAAAACACATTAGCATCATAACATACCAATATCTTCATGATGGCCTAATTTCATATAATGAACTTATGCATAACAAGCTCAATCAGACCAATGCAAACTTGACTATATGCATCCACTTGAAATGTATAACCAATCATGAATGACCAATGCATGTTCAACATATGACATCACACAAGCAAGCATACACAGATAACACCAAAGCATGACCAATATGTAACCATAGCATAAGCAAGAAATGCATGTACAATATGCAACAATATGTAAGCAAGCGTGCACGAACATTACACAAGCTTGAGAAACACATAACCAATCATACACTCATGACAACATGTTGACAACAACATCATCAACACTTCCATGGTGACACCACTACCACCATGACCAACACAACATAGATGCAACAAGCACATACACCATAGGTATGAGAAACACATATTCAACCAGCAAAAAAACATGACCAACACACCGCCCATCTAGTCCAGGGTTGAACCATGCTCTGATACCACTCCGTAGCACTCTCTTCCCACATCTACCCAAGTAACCGACCCACTGGGGTAAACATGAGAGGAGAGGCTATTGTAATGAGATTCAACCTCCTAGGTGACCTTAAGGAAGTGGAACTGACAAAAACACAACATACAGACCTTGTATAGCCACAACAACATCCCCAAGAGGTAACCCAACCATTTAGGCCTCTTACCTGTGGGTCACATTGACCTTTTTATCTCTTTGAGCCATAGAAACAGACACAGGATTGCATTCCAGTGTCCAGGGGGCTATAGACGTAGGCATAACACAACATGCCAGTGTCCAGGGCCCCAATTTCTCAATTCTATGCCAACGTTCCTAGGAATTGAGCCACCTTTTCAAGCCCAAAACCCAATGCTCTTTCCATAACTTCATGAAAATTTTAGAGATGATAAATAAAAATAGGACAATGATACAAAATAAATCACATCAATAAGAACTCATCTGGAACCCTCCTAGCCATGACAGGCATTTTGTCAAACATGTCACAAACATGAAAGCTACAGTTATAAACAACATAAATGAGCATAGAGGTCTCATAATTATATGAGAATCATTAAGAATAATTTCTCCCCTACATTATTAGCTTCCAGATAATCTATTTTACCATAGATACATTGTGCATTCATTTACAAGTAAAAACATGGGGAGAGCCATACATCATCACTAATAAAATACATGCTTATAACCAACATAATAACAAAAGAAATATAGTGGGTAAAACAACAATAAAATCCACATAATAAACAGTGCAATTATACATCAAATACCAAAGGAATGAGTTTCTCATTAATGATGGTAAAAACCAACCGGAGATGGGACTTCCACATTCCACCCAGTGATAGACTCCCTGAGCCAAATCTATCTTCAGCTAATACCCCCCATGCCATATTCCAAGCATGAATGTGGGACTAAAACTGAAAGAACCAACAAGGGAATCCTAAGGCTAAACCACCTCACCCTCATCAATCATAAACTAGGCTTTATCGTGATCTACACTCGATCACTAGGCCAACACAAGAATGGATATCACTGGATTCTCTCCACCTAAACCATGAGGAATTTTCTTGTCTCCTAGTCTCTTAGGCTTTACCGCAACTCACAGTCTAAATCAAGGGTCACTAAGCCCTAAACCGAGACATACTCTCCAAGCTTTAACGTATATCCCAAACACGATATTCGTAGGCCTGAACGGAGAGAAAACCACCTCTCAGGCTTTACCGCAATCTAAACCTGAATTACTAGGTCCTAAACCGAGGAAACACAAGAACCAGTTATGTATCATATCATTCAGAGATCCACCTCACTCAACTTACAATCAATTTGGAAATCCATCTAAACCTAACATGAGAACTCCGCAACACCATGGTTATCCGAAAATGGAAAAGATAGGCTGAAAAAACTGTCACACTTGAAAAAAACCCATGCCAAGATAGAAAAGAACCATATGAAATACCATGCATGTCAGATCTAGCAATGAAATCATACATCAAATCAATACCTGCAAAGAATCTTGATGTAGCTGCTTGATTTCTGATCCTGCTTGCTTGCTTCCTCCTTCTTCCTACTTTCTTTCCCTTCTTGCTCCAATGCTAAAATTCTCCAATAAACTCTAAGTGTCCAAGAGTGAGAGAGAGATAGAGAGAGACTAATGAGAGAGCTCCAAAAATGCACTGACAAAAGGTTTGAGCAAAAATCTTGCCAACTGATCCTCAGAAGTCTTTTTATCAATGAGGTCTCTATTTTCTTCATTTTCCATTATTTTCCTTCATTCTCCTCCTCACATGCAACCTATGACCTTTCACCATCCTTTTCTCCAATTTTCCATTACTTTCATAAATAAATTTGCCAAAAATAATTTTGCCTCTCCAAATCCTTAGCCAATGCATTTTCCAATTTCCTTAGTCATAATAAACTAAATTAACACCCACTAGGATGTTTTTCCCAACATTCAACTTAGAATAAGTGTCCCATCAACCATGGTTATTATTTTTAACTTTTATTAGATGGAATTTTCACCAGGGCTGTTACAAATACACTCATGGATGACAGGCCAAAGTACTAGCACAATGGAGTGATATTCCACCCACGAAGTGACTAAAGTAAAAGATGAAATATTATATGGCTGATAGAGTAATTACACAATACACAATGGAGTGATACACCACCCATGAAACAAGTAAAGATGAAAATATTCGTATGGATGACATGTTAGAGGACACAATGGAGTGATATGCCAACCATGAAGCAAATTAAGTAAAATTGAAAATATTCTCATGATGGAATAATGGTCCACCATGCTTCACACTAGTTGATTCTACAATTCCATTTGATTTTCTAAATTGTGGAGCTCTTCGCAAGTCGTATTGTCATCTGACCAATATGGATCTTAAGTATCCATGTAATCTAGAACAGAAAAATAATAGCCATCAAGGCATCTACCCATGATTGTTCATGTCATGAGTGGATGATCTTTTGTCAGTAGGTACTCCCCTTGGTATGATGCTTTGGCTTTTAATTTGTAGGAAAACTCTTCTCGTGTGATACCAATGACCCCATTCTACTGATTTTTTAGTTCCTTCTCAATTATTACCGTCTTTAGAGGGTTTAGTAGAGATAGCTCACAATTTAGGAACTTTAAATTAAATTTGAGCCACAATTCAGATTGTGCATCTCTTTATAGTTCATCTTGGATGTTCAGAATGAATTATGCACCTTTGCAGTTCCAATTTACCCTTGGCACATTTTTTTGAATCAGGATCTCTATCCATCTTGGTCATGGCTGATGTAGGGGCATGAGGCTTAGAGACAAAAGGCTTCATTAATTATTCCAAAAATCCAAAAAAAAAGTTACAAGCAAAGGTGTTGCCTTTAGCTGTCAATTTATTGTTGTAATAGATAGGGTTGAACTAGTATCTAGGAAGTTGAATTGTTTTAGTTAGATTCAGTATATTTAGCCTTTAGTTGATAGAATTAAGGAAGATATTATGTAATTAGGATTTTGTCTAAAATAGGAGAATTCGATCCTCAAGAAGAGGTCGATTGTTATGTAAGAACCTATAAATTGTAACCTTTGAGGAAGAGGAATTTAGGATTTGGGCCGTAGAAGAATGGATTTAGAGGGTTTGCCTCTGATTTAATAAAATTGCAGAGTTTATTATTCTGTTGTATTCTTGGCAAGTTCCCGGAGGGTTTCACCCTTCGAAATTTCATTGGATTATGAATTTTTGTGTATAAATCTATATGTATTAAACTTCTGTGTAAAGGTTCGGAGGAAAATTGAAGTTTTGGTTTCCTTTGGTTGAGAGCGCAATGATAGTTATTCTATACTTGTCGAGTTCGCAGTTGAAAAGGAGGTTTTCATGAGAAATTGAAGTTAAACAAAGAAATGGTGAAAATCTGCATTTGAACGCGATTTAAAACAAAATTTGAATGACATTGTTGTCGCATAGCCTTTGAGTTATGAGCAGTTTTTCCCATTTCGAACGCGACCAAATAGTATCGTGACACGTCACGGGCATGATACCACCCATTTCGCGTTACTTTTGGGTGATAAAGTACGGTGGTCGATTGAGAGCGATTGTCTTCCGTTCAGGATCGATGGAGATCCAACGGTGTTCGCGTCGGGAGTTACACGACGTTTAATGGAAAGGTATGGACCTGATGGTTATTTCAATAAAAAATTATTAAGGTTTGAAATCCGGATATACGAGGCCGAAAAGTTTTGAACATTGTTTAAAGCACATTATAATACTACATTGCCGAGGGTTTTAAATATTCATTTCCGAAGGTTTTAAACCTTGTTTAATAATAAACATTGTTTATTATTACATTTCCGAAAGTCTATTGTTTCGAAGGTCATTAAACATTGTATAATGTGCATTATAAGTATCAGCTTTTGCAGGAGGATTGAATCCAGAAGAGTTGATAGACTGGATCAATGAAATGAATAAATTCTTTGATTATGAAGAGATGGGTGAAGAAAAGAGAGTTAAGTTTGCTATCACAAGGTTGAAAGGACATGCAACACTTTGGTGGGATGGAGTGCAAGTAGAAAGAAGGAGAGTTGGTAAGCAGCCAATCAAGAATTGGAACAGAATGGTGGCAAAGCTAAGAGGTAATTTTTTGCCTAGTGATTATCAACTTTCATTATTTAGACAAATGCAGAATCTTAGACAGAGATTAATAATAGTAAAAGAATACACAGAAGAATTTTACAAAGTGAGCATAAGAGCAGGACAAATTCAAGATACATCAGAGAAGATTTCCAGGTACATAAATGGTCTCAGAATGGAGACTCAAGATGAGATAAGTATATTGTCTCCTAAAACAGTAGAAGAGGCTTATCAAATGGCCTTAAAAGCTGAAGAAAAACTCCTAAGAAAGAAATCTGCCAAAGGAATAGGTACTTTCCGAGGAAGAGGAAGTCAAGGTGGTAGAGGAAGATCTACAGCACCAAGAGATGGAGCTAGCAGCATCTCACCTCAGTATGCACCCACAGAAGGTGATACAAGTGGTAGAAGGAATCCTTATAGAGGAAGAGGAGGCAGAAACAGAGGATGAGAAGTCAGATGTTACAGATGTAAAAAATTAGGACATAGAGCCTATGAATGTCCAGAGAAAGAGAATGTGGGGAAAAATCAGAGAAATGCAATTGTTCCTCAGATTGGAGAAGAAGCAACAAAGTTTCGTGAAACAGAGAAAGAAATTGTGCCAGAGAAAGGAGAATCTTTGGTGGTTAACAAAGTTTTGTTAAAACAGACAAAGGAAGTTTCTAAACCAATATAGAGAAAGAATTTGTTCAGAAGTGTGTGCAAAGTTCAAGGGAAATGCTGTCAATTGGTAATTGACAGTGGCAGTACAGATAATTTGGTCTCTATAGAGGTGATAGAGAAGTTGAAATTGAAGACAAGGGAACATCCAACACCCTACAAGGTGTCATGGCTTCAGAAAGGACATCGTTTGATAGTAAAGGAACAATGCGAAATAGAATTGCAAATGGGAAGTTACAAAGATAAAATCATGTGTGATGTGATGGCTATGGATGTGTTTCACATATTTCTTGGGTAGACCTTGGCAGTATGACAGAGCAGTAATACATGATGGGAAGAGAAACACTTACAAGTTTTTCAAAGATGGTATGAATCAAACATTATTACCTATGGAAGAAGGATATGCATCAAGTAAAAAGTCTGATCCAAAGGCTTTATTGCTAAGTGGAAAATAATACTTGTAGCAGACTGAAGATGATGAGGTAATTTTTTCTTTAATTTGCAAACCTAAGGTAGTATTTACTTCTACTAAAATTTCTGATTTGCCAATTGAAATTCAAGAAATGTTGGAGAGTTATTGTGATATTATTGTGGATGATTTTCCTGATGAATTACCACCTGTAAGAAGAATCAACCATCAGATAGATTTGATTCCAGGATCAAATTTTCCAAATAAAGCAACTTACAGAATGACTCCTACAAAAAATGAAGAAATCAGAAATCAAGTATAGGAATTGGTTGATAAAGGTTTGATCAAAGAAAGTTTGAGTCCTTGTGCAATACCTACAGTATTAAGTCTGAAGAAAGATGGAGGTTGGAGAATGTGCACTGATTCAAGAGCAATCAACAAGATAAAAATCAGGTATAGATTTCCTTTACCTAGAATCGAAGATTTGATGGATTGTTTGAGTGGAGCAAGATATTTTTCAAAACTAGATTTGAAAAGTGAGTATCATCAAATTAGGATAAGGGAAGGTGATGAATGGAAAACAACCTTTAAAAAAAATGAGGGATTGTATGAATGGATGGTAATGCCTTTTGGTTTATCAAATGCACCTAGCACATTTATGAGGCTTATGAATTAAGTATTGAAGGAATTTATTGGTAAATTTGCAATAGTATATCTGGATGATATATTAATTTACAGCAAAACAAAGGAAGAACACCTGAGACATCTTAATTATGTCTTAAGGAAGTTACATCAAGAGAAGTTATTGATAAATTTAAAGAAATGTTCATTCATGAAAGAAGAATTGGTATATCTAGGTTTTGTTGTTTCTGCTCAAGGATTAAAAATGGATCCAGAGAAAATAAAGTCAATTGTGGAGTGCCCTTCACCTAAAAATGTTTTTGAGGTAAGAATTTTTCATGGCCTTACTAGTTTTTATAGAAAATTCATAAGGAATTTTAGTAATATCAATGCACCTATCATTGAAACCATAAAGAAGGACAAACAACCATTCAAGTAGACTGCAGAAGCTGAAATGAATTTTCAGTTCTTGAAGCAAAATATAACTGAGAAACCTGTCTTAGTTTTTCCTGATTTTAATAAACCATTTCAAGTAAAATGTGATGCCAATGGAGAAGCTATTGGAGCTGTATTAAGTCAAGAAGATAGGTCTATATCATATTTTAGTGAGGAGTTGAATGAGACAAGGAGGAAGTATTCTTCTTATGACAAGGAATTTTATGCAATTGTATAGTCATTGAAGAAGTGGAGACATTATTTAATGTCTAAAGAATTTGTGCTATATTCAGATAATCATGCTTTACAGTATTTTATGCAACAACCTAAATTGAATCAAAAACATTCAAAATGGGTTGAATATATTCAAATTTTTAGCTTTGTATTGAAGCATATAAGTGGTCAAGCAAATAAGGTAGCTGATGCCTTGAGTAGGAAAAAAATTATTGTTCAAGAAAGTCAAATTGAAGTGTTAGGTTTCGATTTTCTTAAAGAACTCTATTAAACAGATTTGGATTTCAAAGAAGCATTTGAAGCATGTTGTAATCCTGTTTTGAGAGACAGAAGTCAGTGGTTATATTATTTCTTGCAAGAGGGTTTATTGTTCAAAAGAAATCATTTATGCATACCAAATTTTCTATGAGAGAAAATTTAATCAGGGAAAAACATAGTGGTGGACTTGTTGGACATTTTGGTGTTGATAAGACTTATGAGAAACTAAGTCATTTTTATTTTTGGCCAAAGATGAGATTTGAAGTGGAAAAGTATGTGAAGAATTGTAAAATTTGTCAATATGCAAAAGGGAAAAGTCAAAATGCAAAAGGTTAAAGTCAAAATGCAGGTTTGTACATTCCATTACCTATTCCAGACAGACCTTGGGATATGGTAAGTATGGATTTTGTTTTAGGATTTCCTAAGACACAGAGAGGAAATGATGCAATTTATGTTGTAGTTGATAGATTTTCAAAAATGGCACATTTTATTCCATGTTATAAAATCAGTGATGCTACTCATGTTGCCAATTTGTTTTTCAAGGAAATTGTTAGATTACATGGGTTACCTAAAAGTATTGTTTCTGATAGAGACGCCATATTTGTTGGTCATTTTTGGAGGGCGTTGTGGAAGAAGCTTGGTACTAAACTGAGTTTCAGTTCAACTTATCACCCTCATACTGATGGGCAGACTGAAGTAGTGAACAGAAGTTTGGGTAATATTTTGAGAAGTCTTGCAGTCCTAAACAGTGGGATCATATTTTACCACGGGAAAAGTATGCATATAATGATTCACCTAACAGAAGTACAGGACAAAGTCCATTCCATATAGTTTATGGAATGCACCCAAGAGGAGTATCTGAATTGAGGAACTTGGGAAAAGAAGAAATGAGAAGTGCTGAAGGAGAGGAGTTTGCTTCAAAAATTCAAGCAATACAGGAACAGGTAAAGCAGTAGCTACAAGACATAAGCATCAAGTACAAGAACAGAGCAGATTTTAGAAAAAGAGAAGTTAATTTGAAGTTGGTGATTTAGTTTTGGCACACTTAAGAAAAGAAAGATTTCCAAAGAGGGAGTATAACAAGTTAAAATTCAAAAAGATAGGACCATGCAGGATATTGAGAAAGTTTTCTACAAATTATTATGAAATTGAATTACCATCTGATATTGGAATATCTCCAATATTCAATGTTGCTGATTTGTACAGATATGGAGATGGTGGCACAAATGACAGACCAGAAGACAACGAATAGATTGAATGGGTAAAACAGTTACCCACAGCAGAGCCATTACAGCTAGAGAGGATCTTAGACAAGAAAGTGTTTAAGAAAACTAGGGGATAGTAGTATTTTCAATACTTGATCAAGTGGAGGGATCAGCCAATTGAAGATGCTACCTGGATGATAGAAACCATGCTGCAAAAATTGGGCAGTTTTGTAGAGGAGCTCATGGACAGGAGCCCATGAATATTTTTGTCCTCAGGAGTCTGATGCAAGGGCATGAGGCTTAGAGACAAAAGGCTTCATTAATTATTCCAAAAATCCAAAAAAAAGTTACAAGCAAAGGTGTTGGTACCTTTAGTTGTCAATTTACTGTTGTAATAGATAGGGTTGAACTATTATCTAGGAAGTTGAACTATTTTAGTTAGATTCTGTATATTTAGCCTTCAGTTGATAGAATTAAGGAAGATATTATGTATTTAGGATTTTCTCTAAAATAGGAGAATTCGATCCTCAAGAAGAGGTTGATTGTAATGTAAGAACCCATAAATTGTAACCTCTGAGGAAGAGGAATTCAGGATTTTGGCCGTAGAAGAATGGATTTAGAGGGTTTGCCTCTGATTTAATAAAACTGCAAAGTTTATTATTCTGTTGTATTCTTGGCAAGTTCTCGGAGGTTTTCACCCTTCAGAATTTCATTGGATTATGAATTTTTGTGTATAAATATATATGTATTAAACTTTTGTGTAAAGGTTTAGGGGAAAATTGGAGTTCTGGTTTCCTTTGGTTGAGAGTGCAGTGATAGTTGTTCTATACTTGTCGAGTTCGCAGTGGAAAAGTAGGTTTTCATGAGAAATTGAAGTTAAACGAAGAAATGGTGAAAATCCGCATTTGAACACGACTTAAAACAAAATTTGAAGGACACTGTTGTCACACAGCCTTTGAGTTGTGAGCGTTTTTTCCCATTTCGAACGTGACCGAATATTATCACGACACGTCACGGGCGCGATACCACCCATTTCGCGTTGCTTTTGGGTGATAAAGTACGGGGGTCAATTGAGTGCGATTGTCATCCGATCAGGATCGGTGGAGATCCAACGGTGTTCGTGTCGGGAGTTACACGACATTTAATGGAAAGGTATGGACCTGACGGTTATTTCAATAAAACTTTATTAAGGTTTGAAATCCGGATGTATGAGGCCAAAAGGTTTTTTTCATTGTTTAAAGCACATTATAATATTACATTGCCGAGGGTTTTAAATATTCATTTCTGAAGGTTTTAAACCTTGTTTAATAATAAACATTGTTTATTATTACATTTCTGAAACTCTATTGTTCCAAAGGTCATTAAACATTGTATAATGTGCATTATAATATTTCCGAAGGTCTAAGGATTCCGAAGGGTTAACATTTTTTTAAGGGCAAAAGGGGATTTTTTTCTTCCAAATGTTATAAGAGTGAGTTATAATGTTTTTCAAAGGATAGAAGGGACTTTTTGCTTCTGAAGGTCTTTTATTAGTTTTTATCAACCAATCTTAATAAAGTTTGATGACCGAGAGTGGAATAGAAGACCAAGAGCTAATTCCTCCTGAATTAGAAATCATTTTTACTAAGTTTGAGCAGCTCTCCTTAACGTCTGCACCCACACTGCCATCAATGGCCTCCTGACCAAATTTTTGGTGTCTGTACATATAACTATTTCTCTCCTTTTTCTTTATACTAATGATAATAATAAGGAGTAATGTAGGTGTGATATTAGTCCTGAACCAATGTCGCAATAACATAATCTGGAATTATCATAGTCAATATGCATATATGTCACATCTTTGTTGATATTTTCTCTTTATTTTGTTGAGTTGTGTCCTACTTCTATTTTTTGTTCCAACTTCCCATTTATCCAATATTCTGATTTTAAGAGGTGATGATTTAATTTCTTCAATTAATCTAGTAGAAAGATGGTTTTCTACTGTTTCTCTATTGAACAACTCAAGTACTTCTCTTCTAAGGTCTCGTATGAAAATCAACTAGACTCTTTGTAGATTTTACTCTTTGAAAAAAAATTCTGCTTCTGATTATGTCTCATTCCATTCCATTGGTATTTTCCCTTTGTCCATGTAATCCCTTAAAATCATATCAAAATCTGCACAATTTACTTCCCTAGTTAACATATCATCCAAGCAATTTAACTTTACAGGTTTATGCTTAATGTTGAAATCAAAATTATCTAACCAAAGAGCCTACTTTTGTATCCTAGAATGGATTTCTATAACCAACATATCAGATTTTAAAATTCCAGGAAATGATTTCAAACATGATCTTATGAAAAAGTGGACATGATTTAAATACATCCTAAAATGACGAATTTTTTTCTTTACATCTAACAATTCTTTGTGGCTTGATGGGTAGTTTAGTTCTACTCCATCAAAGGATCCAAAGGCACAAGAACATATTAATTATTTTCTCTCAATTTATTCAAGACTTCTGCCCGGGTGTTATTGGATGAATATATTTGTATGATATATTTCCCCTTTTCTATAGGTAGAGATAATGGCGAAAATTATTTAACCTTTTTTTTATTCTTTTTACTACATTAGTCATTTCCAGAGACCAAACATGGGGTTCTTCTTTAATATATGTTGGAGTATTAGTATTTCTTCTACTTTCCCTTTATAAAATGGCCTAATATAGTTTAGGATTCACATGAATATTTGAAGTTGGGTTTTGTCCACTAGAGCATATGGAAACAGACTAAAATTCTTCAGGATGTGGTCTTGGAGAATAATCCGACCTTTGGAAATTATGAGACCCAGGAATTCGATTTATGTTTTTCCTATATCCATTTTTGTTTTTAATAGAAATAATCCACACTTGAATACTATATCATAAAACATCAACAAGTGTTTTAGATGTTCCTGCAAATTAACAAATCATCAATGTAAACTATGATCCAATAATATTCCCTAAAGATATATTCCATTCTTTTCCGAAACTCACTATGTGCATTCTTTAACCCAAAAGGCATAACCTTCCATTGAAAATGTCCATGAGGAACTAAAAATGCAGTCTTGTGCCTATATTCTAGGATTATACCAATCTGGTAGAAACCAAACTTCAAATCAAATTTACTAAAGATTGTCTTTCCCTTTATCTTATGTGGAAAATAGATTTTTTTAGGAATATGATACCTGATATACTGTAGAGATTTGTTAAAAGGTTTGTAGTTTACTACTAGCCTTGACTTTCCTCTCTTCTTTTCAGAGTGCTTGTTGACATAGAATCCTCTGCATGCCCATGCACTTCTAAAAGGTTCTATGAGACCTTTTTCCAGCAGGTCATTTATTTCATCTTGGTAGGTTCTAATTTCAAATGGAATCATTAACGTTGTTGAATCTCTTTGAGGTTTAACTTTCGCCAGGGGATTGTAAGGGAGAGAGACGAAGTATTTTTCCCTATGATAGAAAGCATTAGGGGTTTCTGAAGTACAATCTCTCATAATTTTTTCACTAATTGGGTTCAAAAAAATTTCATATTGGGCATATGATATCAATCTCTCCATTTTGTTTAGGTTTCTTGATGTAACCCGACTTTCGATTTTCATATAGTGTTATTTTCCTTGTTGTGACTCTTTCCTTCTAAAAGCATAAGATAATTTACACTTATGCCATCAATTTCAAATTCAATCATTCTTTCTTTTTTGTTTATAGTAACAATATCAACTAACTCAAGAAATTATGGTCCTAGAATAAAATCATGAACCATTTTATTTATACAATGAAAGGAAAACTTAAATTGATGGTTGCTTACCTTTAATGGGGAGACTTTGGTTTGGCCTTGGATCTCTACACTTGCTCCATCTACTACTCTTCTTATGATGGTGGGATGTTCCCAATAATATTCTGGGATTACCTTTCTCCTTGGCAGGTTTATCTGACACCCAAAATCTACTAGAAAATCAATCTCATAGGGGCTTTGCTTCTGATGGGTAGAACAATAATTTTATGTAGAACTTGGATCCTCCAAAGGATAATAGAGCAGGTTTTGGATGATGATGTTCTTATGGATGACATAATTTTGAGTTATTATGATTTTTAGGCCCTTTAGATTCATCAGATGCCTCCATCTTTTCCTTCCATGAAGGTTTCTTTCTATAACCTAATGATATGTGCATGGATTCTTTAAATATTCTTCATAGTTCATCTCTTGATGACTTGTTACTTTCAACTCTTATTTCTTCAAGATCTTGCTTCAATTATTTGATGGATTCAACTTCCTTATTCAAAATGCTCTGTTGTCCTTTAATTTGCAACTTTAGAAATACCTCTCTACCCTTTCTGAAGCTTTGCCTATCTTCATGGCCTATGTTATGGTCTTATATATCTATGGGAGCATATTTACTGCTAGGCCCTTTGTGAGACCTCTTTTTACTTTGAGGAGGCTAGGTAGATCCTAATTTCCTTAATAATTCATATTTTTCTTTGCACGTATTTTCCCTCTCTACATATTTCCATGTCGGGATTTCTTTCACCTTTTGATCAATCTCTTTGATCTTTGATTCATGATCTTTCTGGTGTTATGCAACGAACAAGCAAAAATCAAATTCTTGCTTGGGGAAATATTCATGCTCATTATCACCCTCTTAATTTGGTGGCTCAAGGTCACTAAATTCATTAGAAGAAGAATCAAAAGTGCTACCAGTCTCTTCTGAGAATTCAGAGGGATCCAGAAAAATTATGTTCCCATCGCGATGATTTATTGCAGAACAATAGTTTAAATCCCACTATTATGGCTCAATTTATTTAGCAAATGATATTGCCAATTTTTGTTTTGATTTATTCTACAGGCATTGATTAGTCCAGTGGCTTGGATTTTTATAATTATAGCAAACATAATTCTTTTGGGGGGATTTCCTTTTCTTCAAATACGGAATCCTTTTGGGATACATTTTATTTTTTTACACTCCCTTTTAGATCTATCAGGGAGAAATCTAGATCTGAAAGTATAGTATTTATCCTTCCTTCCTCTTGCATTGAAAAACATTTTTTTGTAGTTTGGTGGCCACGATTATAAGCATCGCATCCCCCACTCTGGCATGTTCCCTACATTTTTGCACAGAGATGATCTAAACATATTTTCAAATCTTTTAAGATCTTTGTTCACTCTTTTGGCCAGACAATGTTCTTTGATCACTATTCTAATGTGGCGATCTGCCATTGCTATGGACATGCCTTCTAGGATAATTATTTTGTCTTTAAAACATTGTTCCAGTGCATCTGGAAGTGCTCCTTGAAATCTTATGATATAATATTTATATATGCGAGATCATCCATTTTTCTAGATCCTATTATTAGTTTCTTCATATAACAAAAATATTGATCATGATAAGCATAATTACAAAGCCTTTGAGTCATATATAAGGATGCAAAATGGCCATGATTTGTATCTGTCTCAAGATCATGAAATTACACAGTCAATGATTGTAATATTACTTCATCCGCTTTGGGATCATTCATCATTTCATCTTTAGTCCTCTGTGGCAACCAATGCCACTAGTCAACTGCAAGCCCTGCAAAACAATTAACCAATTGTGTGTCCATATATCTTGGGGCGATAGATGCATCTTCTACTTTTTTAGCAGTAACCCAATTTATTAATGGTTGGATGGAAAATTTTATTTCTTATGTAGTTTGACACCCAAATTTAATGACTGGGTCTTCATGCATGGATGAGATAATTCTATTGGTTGTATCAATTCCTAAAGATGAGAACTCTTTAGGGTGAGAAGATGATGCCATTGGCATTGCTGTATCAATTTTTGGCTCACTCTTTATAGTCAACGCCTTCAAACATTTTTCTTTAAATTGTGATTGTAAAGGATCTAGCTATTTTTTCATGATAAAAACTTCTTTTTCTATCTTTGCTAGGATGTCTTCTATGGCTCCAATGTCCCATTCAATTATGTTTCCCTAGACGTAAAATACTCCTATGGATTTTTTTTTCTTGTGTTTACTATGATATCTCTTTGTATCATCTCGAAAGACATCCTTGTGAGAAATGTAAGGGTTCCTCTCTAGTTTTCTCACTGCCCTTCTTACTTCATTTATCTTTTCTAAAGAGTCCAACAAATCTAGCCTTGATTCAAATTTTTGCAAAGATTTTCTTAAGATTATGGTGCCTATAAGGACATGGGACAATATTTCAATCTTGCTTGTCACATCTTTTATTTCTTTCTTTTGAGATTCAACATCTTGCTTAATTTGTAGTAAGTCTTTGTGCAAATCATCTATATGTCATCATGTTAGTGAAGCTTGCAGATTTGAGATATTTAATAGGTTGAATTCATCAAACATTAATTATACTAATGATGATCTTATTGGAATATATACTCTTTTCAATTAGGGAATTTTTCAATTTGTCTTAAGCCTTCTCTTGGTAAAGACAACATGGCTAACTAAAATGGAGGGGAGGAAGTTTCCATTGATCTTCTTCCTTGGAGATTGTTAAGTTTCCTGACAGGAAGGACAATTATTATGAGTCCCTTTATGAGGTTCTTCTACAAAATTAGAAGGATTCTTTTGTATGTACATGAATGAAGCATTTGATTTGCCGGGGGGAATAACTCTAATATTTTTAGAGAATGGGTCCTAGTTATTGCAGATAGGTATTGGTTTTCCAAGCTTATTAGTGTGAGTAAGCATTTGGGTTTTCAAGTTTGATACTTGTCTTCCCATGATGTTGGGTATTGAATACCAGTCTAGTTAAAGGTCAAAGGTTATACTTGTTTGGATTTATATTTTTTTACCACGCTGTGCAGGTGCGAGTTACTTTGGATGGATTTTCGTAAGGGGGGAAGAGTATCATTTCCAAAGTAAACAATAATCATTGATTTTAACTAGATTATTAGAGAATTTACAGACATGTCAAAACCAACAGGAAGAATATAAGCTTTCAATTGATCATAGATATATGGGTCATCTAAAGCTACTAAGGTCTTAGGAAAGATAGTAGCAAAAGTTGGTCTGTCATTAAGAGGTGTAAAGAATCCTCCTATCAATGCATTTGAGAATTTATTATGTCTGGTATCAATTACACAACATAAATAAGAGACTGGCAAGTATGGATAGACTAGAGGACCTAATCCAAATTTGATGGCCCCAATATGCCCATATAAGAAGCCTTGTTTCTTGGCCCAATCTATGATATCATGATCAAGGAGGTTTATAATAATTGGTGTATATATCCCTTTGTTGCGTAGTTTATAGAAATGTATATATCCCACCCCCTTTGAGTTTGAACCTATAACTTGCAAAGAGGAAATACATTTTCTTTATCATTAGGCCCATTCAAGGACATGTATCCAATACCATACAATATTCTACATTTAGTTCTTATATCAATTATGTACATCATGGGGCTATGCTTATTGCAAGCACACATTTCTTTTTTTCTATGAAAAGAATTGCAATTTTTATTTCATTGTAAAATGAAATCACATTCTTCTTATGTTCAAAGCATGATATAAAGAAAAGCAGTTACAAATGCATGAGGTAGTTACAAGATTAAAATTACATGATTGATGTACACTTCATTTCTTACCCCTTAAAAAATAATCTTCAATCTTTTCATTTTTTGCCTTCTTATTTTTAACTTCTTTCCACCCCTTTAAACAAAGAATCACAATGACTAGTAACTTATTTTGAGTCACGAAAATGGGATTTGGCTACCATAGTAAAAAAGGGAATTTGGTTGCCACAATCTCCCTCTAGAAGGAAAGCTTTGTATCCATTTTTTTTTACTGTATTCATTGAAAAAGAAATGAATTTTTCCATTACCACTTATACCAATAAATATCAATTTCTAAATTTATTTTTTGAAAATGAAAAAGAAATAAATTTTCCAATTAACACTTATAATCCTAATTGCCTTCTTTTCAATAAATATAAATTTCTAAATTTATTTATTTTTCAAAAAATTCCATCTCTTCTATTTTCTTTTAAAAAATGATTTGTAATTACCATAAAAATTAACATATTGACAAACCAATAAAATGAACTGAACTCTATAGATATAAGAAGATGTTGTCATAAAATAAAATGAATTGAACTATGTGTAGATATAAGACTATGTTGTCATAAAATGAATTGAATTGTGTAGATATTTTTCTATTTGACATTTTTGTTAGAAAACCTTTTTGTTAAGATATTAAGTTTTCTAGTGTGTAATGATGAATAGAATGTCCATAAAAAATGTCACACAAAAAACATCTACACATTTCATTTTCTAAAAATTCAAAAATTCAGACAATTTAATATATTAATTTGAATTTTTTTCATTAAAATATCATTTTTTTTTTAAAATCTAGGTAATTGGTGAGAGTTTTTCCTGAACAATGCCCAGGATCAAATCCACTATAAACCTAGGCTAGGTGCAACAGCGTGCAAGCCACACAATAACAAGCCTAGACGTCCACTATGGGGTCGCCTACTCTTCTAGCCAAGACACAACAAGCCATATACTCAATGAGATTTGAACATCCGTCTCGTAGGTTTCACCCAACGAAACAACGAAACTTACCGTTAAACTTATCACATACGAAGGTGACGACGTAAGGGCCGTTCTAAGATACGGGATTGTGACGGGCTTCGTATAAGCACCTCGGTTCAAGGTCGTATAAAAGCGCTTCAATAGTTTCTTTGGGTAAGGGCTGGTATTTCCACCTCAATATCGTCATCACTAACACAAATGCAAACATATATGCACATAGCGGTTATAACTCAATAAAATCTCATTTTATGTGCGGACAGATAAAATACTCCGTCCTGCAAAATGCCCATAAAAATTCCCAATCCTACAGAGCGCTAAGGTAAATTTTAAGTCTGTTTAGATTTAGTGTGGTTGCGGTTTTCATAAAGGTTATCTGTAGTTGAATTGGAGTTTATCCAGCGACTTCGCTGACGACTCCTTGCGAATCCATCGGGTAATGGAAACAGCAATGGCTCCGCCTTTCCCTGGCCTGGGCCAGCCTGATAGCTTTAACGTGCGGATTTGCAGCCCTCCTTCTAAGAATAAGAACATGTACGACAAGTTTGTAAAACCCATACAAAGAGGGCAACCATTGACACGATCCATGGCCACCAATCGTCGTCCTCCTAAGCAGGAATCAAAGGATAAATCTTTAGAGAAGAATGGGCAATCACAATTTGAGGAGGCCATGGGTTTCTTTCGTCTTATGAACACTCTAAATATTAGCGTTGATGACGAAATCTACGCCAATCTCCTGCAGGGCTGTGCTGACACGAATTCCATTAGAGAAGGCACCAGACTGCATACCCATATCACCAAAATGGGATCGCAGCCCAGCCTTTTTCTGGCAAACAATCTCGTTAACATGTATGTTAAATGTGGGAAACTGTTTGATGCACGCCTAGTGTTTGACAAAATGCCGAAACGGGACGAGGTCTCATGGTCTGCTATGATTTCAGGGTATGCTGAGAATGGGTTTGCAGAGGAGGCTTTGAAATTCTATTTCAGAATGAGAGCTGCAGGGATGAAACCCAATCACTTTACTTTTGTTGGTGTCCTGCAGGCGTGCACTTGCCTCGGAGATTTGAAGCTGGGCGGCCAGGTCCATGCTTGGATTGTTAAAATGGGTTTTGGGGAGAATGTGTATTTGGGCAGTGCCCTCGTGCGTCATTATGGCAACTGCGCAAGTATAGAAGATGCACGAAAAGTGTTTGATGAAATGCCTGAACGAGATGTTGTCTTGTGGACTGCCATGATCGCAGGGTATGCCGGGCGGGGGCATGCTAAGGAGTGCTTCGATCTTTTCAATCAAATGAGACTGATGGGTATAAAACCCAATGCTTATACCTTTCCTAGTGTTCTTAGGGCATGCACTTGTCTGGGACGTGTAAAACATGGAGAAGAGATTCATGCTTACACCATTAAAATTGGAGTGGAGTCAGATGCCTTTCTTGGTAGCGCGCTTGTTCATATGTATGGAGAGTGTGGAAGTTTGGTTGATGCACGCCGAGTTTTCAATGAAATTCCTGAAAGAGATGTAGTCCTGTGGAATGCCATGATTTCAGGATGTTTACAGTGGGGATGCGATAAACAAGCATTGGTGCTCTTAAATCGGATGAAATCGGCAGGTTTGAAGCCAGATGAATTCCTCATTATCAGTGTTTGGAATTCATGTGGAATCAAAGCAACTTAGCCAGATGGAACGCAGATGAATCTAGATGGCCAGAAAAGAAGTTTTATCCAAGATAGTTACCATTTTCAGGATTGTTCTTGTTGACGTGTACAGGAAATATAGAGCACAGGTTTTGGCTGACAAACTGCCTAAATGATGTGCTCGATATCCCAAACACCACCTTTTCCAATACTCGTGAGAGAGTCTAGTTGCCATTGGCCTCCATATTGGCGATGTGGTTCGTTGGCTTGCACTATCTCCGGTCACTTATGAGATATGCATATCTCGGCAGAGCAAAGGTATTTGCGGACAATGGCCAATTCTGGGAGGGGATTTTTATGTGATGGCAAGGCAGCCCAATCCTTATGACAGTATGTGATAGGCTTGTTACAACAATGGATATGATTTGTCCGCATTACTACTTTCCATACTTAGGTTAACAGAGTTAACAAATGGCATGGAACTTTTTTATCCTTTATTACTATTAAGGGATATTGGTGTGCTCGTTGACACATATTTTCGCTTCAAGATAGGAAAGGGCTGCATAGATTTTCACATGGCTGTTTAACATGCAATGAGCCATCTAGTCAGCTGCACCCTGCAAGTAACTTTTTGAAGAAGCCGGTTGATTGGATTCAGAGGAAGGGTACGAAACGTCAGTTTCTTCCTTCCATAGCTTACGCCTTCTTCATTTTGTTGGACCAGAGTTTTTCTCTAATAAGTATTTTAACAGTCAAGAGTTTGTGATGCATAACTCATTCAATGATTTATGCAGCTACTCATCCCAAAAGTTATCCGTGAACACAAAGGTGCAGCACGGGCTGAAAATATTTTCATTTCTTTCCTCTGTTTTTGGTTTAACTGTTAACACCATTGTATTGCAGCTCTCTATAGTGGGCATGCTTTAGCTCATGTCTCTGTTAGTTGGACTATCCACCACACTGTTCAAGACAGCAATAGCTATTCTCGAACAATAGTGCATCAGAATTCACTTACAATGAAGTGCTCAGGAGGCATGCTGGAACATTGCAATGCCCAACTGGGTCAACGCCAGTTCCAACATCAAGCATCTAAGCTGACTTTAAAATGGATCTGACGAGTTGGAACATTTCTGCCAGGAGAACCCCAACCAAACTAGTTTTGACAGCTGACAAGTTGCAATTATCAGCAACTCAATTGACAGTGTTTAATTTCCGACAGCTGACATCGACTTTGGCTTCTGGTATGTGACAAGTTTCATCAAGCCTTGGCAACCTGCTTGATCTAATATGGACACCGACAGCCAATATAGCAAGAACCTTGAACATAACATACACGTATGATTTCATGACAATTCTTCTTCTTTAGCCTCTTTGGTGACTTTCTAACATAAACGTATGATTTTATGACAACTCTTCTTCGTCAACATCTTGGCTGACTTTCATAATCTTTTTAATTTTGCTAGAGTCCATATCAGACTTCGAAGTACTCTAGCACAAACTTTCTTTCCTTGTCAGTAGACAATCGTGTTACAGCACTGAGTTTTATGGTTCATGGTTGTGCTATTATACATTTGGCATCCTAATTTCTTTAAAGAATGCACCTAAAATCTCTTGAGAAAGAGGCAAGCAATTAGTTTAATATTTTAAAATCCTTGCAAGCCTTTCGCACACCACCTCTATGATATAATATTGTTGCGATCTATTTATCGTTCCATCCAAAATTCAACAGTTTTGGTTATTTGTAGTATTGCACATTGAAATATAATAAGAACAATTATCTGTATATTTTACAATATGCATATTTCACAATAGTAGTGTTCTAGAAATCCACATAGCTACTGATCTGAATTATATCTCGAACGTTCATTCCATGAGAATGCAGAGTTCATGAGCAACCAATAGTTGCAAGACTGTCGAAGGTATGAAGTTGTGGTGTGGAGTTTTGCAGAGCAACAGAGGATCACAAGTTCAATTTCCGATGTTTGATACAGGATTATAAAGCAGGCCAGAGGGTACCGCAAAGTAGTGAAAGCTGTAAAGTACAATAGCAGAGTTGCAGAAGGATTGCAACACCAGTTTGTGAGCAGGCCAGAGAGTCCTGTAACATTGGCAGCGAAGAAAATTGACAAAGTGTTTTGGAAGATCATTTGGTGCACAAAAGTTGAACTGTAGAACTAGTGAAGATCGAATGACACAGTCATTATAGTGCTTACTTTGAGAAAGATGCTCATTGAAGACATTACATCCAATGGCTTTCCCCTTTTTGGGAATCTTGTATAATGTGTAAATATAAATATGGCAGAAGAGAGAGTTGTACTCGAGGCTTCTTCTTTTGGTTATCACTTCTCTTTTAAGCCTTTGTGGTTGTCGTTATCTTAGTATGAGAGTAAGGTATTGCTAGGATAATGAGATCTTAGACCAGTATGCAAGTTCTGAGAACTATGTGGTTGGAATTACTGAATGAAATTGATATGTTGTTATTTGCACAATTTTCGTCCTTGCGAATATTTATTAGGTTAATGCATGAGCATAAGTTAAGCATTTGCTAGTTAAGGTGATATCTGTGATACTTTTTGGTCTTTAGGCACAAACAGCTTTAAAATTCCACAACAAATATGGAAGACACATTAGGTTCCAAAGCCCAAGTATGCAAGCTCATAATAGTTATAACTGGTATTTCTGAGGCAGTGGCCATGCAAGCCACGTAAGTGTGATACTAAGACATTATCTTCGTAGAGACAACAACCATCAAGTGAAAAGCTTACTAAGAGTCAAGTCTGGATGCTATGGGCATGTTAGTATACTGCTAAGGACTGATACGAGTCAGTTGGTTTACTAGTTAAGATTAAGTCGAATCGGGTGATAGCTATAAACTTTGGCCAAGCATATCTGTTAGTGTTGTGGATATTACAAACCGATTTGGCAGGAAACGAAACCTCTTAGCTATCAAAGTTACAGTCTTTGGCCAAGCAAAGTATATAAGTGTTGTGGACATTACAGACTGATTTGGCATCAAATAAAATCTTTTTCCATTAAATTCACAATCTTTGGCCAAGCATATGTACAAGTGTTGTGGACATTGCAGACTAATTTTGCATCAAACAAAATCTGTTAGCCATCAAAGGTACACATCTTCCGTGATCAAGTGCCATAAAGGACCTGACTTGGATCAAATTGGTACCAAAGCAAAACCTAGCTCTTTGGGATATGTGGACTAGGTTGCCAACGAGGTCTGATATGTTGTGTGCAAGAAGCCAATATAGGTTGAGTGAAAACCAAGATGGATTGAGATACAAAGCAGAGAAAATTCGAAGATGGTTTATAACCCAAACAAAGACACTGAAGTTCTCCCAAATCAAGGATTTGCCCCATTGGAAAAGATTATCGCAGAGCTCCTGTTCATTATCGAAGGACAAACAAATGTGTTGATCCAAAATATGTTATGGAGTTATATCCAAAAACACAATGACAATGTCCCACCACAAAATCTTGCATGTTCATATGTCATTCTTGAGCCGGCTAATGCTGACCATTTGACCACCACAAATAAGTTTGCAAGGGGTTAACCACACACTTGATGATATCTCGATTTCTCCATAGCTAGAATAATAAGCATTGGAATGAATATTGCAAGCTTCCTTTGTGATCCCCTCAAAGCCAAACCTGAGTTGGAGGTTCAAACTTGTGATGGAATCATTGACAAGAAAAAGTTAGATGTTTGAATTTGACAATTGGAAGATTGTTTTGGGTATCAAGGAGTTTCGAAATCACAAATGTGGACTTTTGCAATGTGGAAATTGAAAATGTCCTATAGGGTGTTGTTATGATGTGAAAGTGATATGGATCTCATAATTATATTATTTGTCATCTATCTCGATGCTCTTAGAGGAAAGAAATGGAGGAATCGGCTTGCAGGGTCATTTTAATAGCAGGTCCCAATTTAGAAAATTAGGGCTTGAAACCCTCTGGAGCCATTTTGAGGTATTAACCAACAATTTTTTGAGCAAGAGCTTTCTTAGCTTTAGTGACGATCCCTTAATGTTGATCTTCATATAGATATTTTTCCAACAATGCAAACATCACATCAATTAGAGCTCGTATGCAAACATTATACCTCTTACAAGTTGGTCTACCATGTTTACCACCATCATGTTGACCACCATGGTACAAGAGCATGCCACATCGACCCCCATTACTCATGCATGGGCTAGCCATATGTGGACTTTCTAGAAGGTCCAAAAACATAACTCTAATTAAGGGTTGAGGAAGTCAAAAACTTACCCCTAGATGGTTAATGGCCAATGTTAAATATTGGGTTGCTAGGAGGTGAAGGGGTTCCATTCTATGTCATTGTATTTGTTCCATTTTTTAGCATAACATCTAGGAATGGGAAGTTAGAGAGAAATAAGATTTTGTAGTAACCTTACTGGTCGTAGGTGTTATATTTTGGGCACTAGTCTGACTTCACACACACACACACACACTAGATCTGGTAACAATGTCCTATTAACTTTATACAACTAATGAACTGAAAGACACTGATGTCTCTAATCATAAACAAATTTAGCACAATGGAACTTATAAAACCAACAATTAGATCATGCACAGTAAAAACAAAATTTCAGTCCCAAAACACAAATTTTATTAGTCCTTCAACAAGAACCTAGGGCTCCCATACCAAGGAAAATGGTCCTTTTACAATGCTCAGTAAAATGGAAACTACAAGGGAAAACTTACACAAAAAAACCGTTGTTTTGACCTACAAGAAATTACTCAAAGAAATAACAGCTAAAGGGGAACCTATAACTCGCCTGCATGGTGTTAGTTTGTGTAGCTTAGACATGTGTTCTTGTCTCAAGTGGTGTTAATGAGGCAAGGAACACAAGTGAAATAATTATCTGTTATCACTCAGGTTTTCCTTGAAGTTGTGGAAAAGGAAAGTATACCAGAGGTAACCACAAACCAACCTTCAGATGCAGAATCTAGCCAATCTGCATCCAGAGAGGGCTCTCTCTTTATGATTTATCTTTGTTCTTAGAAGGTTTTAGGCTAGTTATAGATTCAAGAGTTTGTTTGAATGGTGGAATCCTCCAACTGAGGGCAAGGTTGAAGATTTTTAGTCCAATCTCCAAGCCTAGTTCATAAGAAAATTCCTTAATTAGATTTATTAATTATTTTCCTAAGTCTAACTTAGGGAAATGGGTTAATTAATCAATATTAATTGAGACAAGTTGATTTCTCTCTAATGGCTTCTAGAAAAATGATTTGGAGTTAAGATGAGCTTAGCCATCGATTGTAATTAAATCGTGGCAGTTGATTGCTCAACGAGATATTATAATAAGAAGTCGATGGGGCATCTTGGAGACATAATTTGATTGAGCAACGACGCAATGATAGCGTGGGACACTAGCAGAGGGTTTCAACAACGATTGAGATCGATTTGACGAAGATAATTTTTTCACAATGTTTTCTAGATTCTCAATGACAGAGGGAGGTTGAATATTATGCAGATGCTGAATTTCTCTAGGTGGTGCGAATTGAGAGGTGGTGGTTGATTTGCTAGAGGAAGGACAGATTTTCCAGAGAGGTCGATTTGCAGGAGGAAAGACGATTTTGCTAGTGTAGATCAATTTTTGAGTGGAGGCTGAATTATTTTCTTAGGAGGTGCGAGTTCGCAGTGGAGGCTGAATTATTCTCTAGGGCCGCACGTGTGGGTCGATTACGGGTTGTACAGGAGGGCCAAATTAATTTAGAGATGTTGAGTAGCTTTCAGGAGGTTGAATTCGCTAGCAGAAGTGAAAGAATTAATTAGCTAGAGCTTTGCCATTTTACGACAACCAATTAATGTAATTTTCAATTACAGATTTGCTGAAGAATAATAAGACCTTCCTCAACAGGACTAGTTTTCCCCACATTGGGCTTTTTCCATGGACAATTTGTCCAAAAATTTCGGTGCCTATTTTATGTGTATGATTTTCACAGTTCACGTGGTTTATTTAATTGGTAAAATGTGCACTTGTGTTTTTATTCAGTATTAAATTGCAGTAAATTAATTCGTTGGGACAAATAATCTTTTGAAATATAGGTGAATAATTAACATATTAATTGCAATAGAATTTTCACATGGTATCAAAGTGTATATCTAAGGCAAGAAAAAGCTCAGTGCAGGGTACTAGAGAGAAGATCAAGGTCTATAAAACCTAGTTCGATTTACTTGGAGTTTTCTTGTTATTTCTGAGGGTTTCAGATGGCTTTAGTTGGTTTTCGGGATCGAGACAGATTAGAGGGAACACCAAACTTTGGCATATGGAAATCCATAATTTTTTTGATCTTGGAGGAGAATGGTCTCAAGGAATATGTGACCAGTGCTGTAGCTGTGCCAACAGATGCAACACAACTCTTAGTTTACAAGGAGGAGGATGCCAAGACTAGGTGTATTATTCTGGATGGGGTCAAGGACCACATCGCACCTCACATAGCTGAGGAGGATACAGGGAGGAAGATGTGGGATACAGTCTGTAAACTCTATCAAGTTTCCATTGTGAACATGAAGTTGATCCCGAGCAAGAAATTTTGAATGACGAAATGAAAAAAGAGCGAAACCATTGTTTCTTACCTTACCAGGTTGAAACGTGTCAAAGAGGAATTGACAGTTGTTGGTGAAAAGATTGAAGATGATGAGCTCATTAGGACAACCATTAATGGGTTTACTAGGGATTGCAACATCTTCGTACAAGTCATTAAAAGAGGACAAGATCTCCCATCTTCGGAAAGACTCTGGTCATATTTTACCCAGGAAGAACTTAGGAGGAGTCTTGTCAATAGAACCAACAACAACAGACATAATGATGAGGGAGAACAAGAAAACACGGTTCTCGACGGGAAGAACAAAGTGAAGAAGGGATTTAACAAAGGGTCCAACTCCAAGGGGGACAAGAAGAAGGACCTTTCAAAGGTCAAGTGCTACGGTTGTCACGATTTTGGCCACTATGTCAACAATTTCCCACATAGGAAGTAAAGTGACAAAAAGTGCAAGAAGCATACAATAGCTTCAACGAATGCAGATGAGCTTTCTAGTTAGATAGAAGAGGAGTTCACACTCATAGCTTGCTTGACAAGCTCAACTTCATAGGGCATATGATATATAGACAATGGGGTGTCATTCCATATGACAGGAGTTAGTAAGTACTTCTCCAGTTAGAAGGAGGAGGACATCATATTCTAGATTGAGATGGGGATCAAGTCTAAGTGTAATCCAGTTGGGAGGAGGACTACTATATTTTAGAGGGAGTTTGGTCGGTCGATTCCTATCCATGATGTGTTACATGTGCCAGGAATGGGGATGAATCTGATTTTTGTTTCTATCCTCCACGATAAAGAGTACATTGTACTCTTTAGAGGGAAAAAGGTGTTGATCAAGTGCAAGGAATGGAAGTTACCAATAGAGATTGGAGTTAGGAGTGGCAAACTTTATAGGTTGCAAATGGATTCTTCAAAGGCACTAGTGAGCAACAACGATTTGGGAGATTAGGGAGAGCTATGGCATAAGAGGATGGGCCATATCCACCATGCAACACTTAAGTTGTTCCAGGAGACACTGCCAGGTGTTCCAGAGGTGAGCATAGAGCGCGATGATGTGTGCAAGAGATGTGTGTTGGTAAAGTTTGTTAAGGAAACTTTTCCAAGGAGTGACACTAGATGCAAATGTGTGCTTGATTTAGTTCATTATGATATATGTGGTTTAATATCGACACAATATCTCAGAACGTACAAATATTTCGTTACATTTATTGATGATTACTTCATGAAGAGTTGTATTTACTTCTTGAAGACCAAGGATGAGGTTTTAAGTCACTTCCAAGAGTTTGAATTCAACAGGTAGGCAGGTGAAGGTTTTTTGGTCAGGTAATGGAGGCAAGTACATAGGGAAAACATTCCAGGAGTTATGCACTAGGGAGGGGATCAAGAGAGAGTGGACGGTTCATTACAACCTGCATCAGAATGGGGTTGTTGAGAGAAAGATCTGTTCAATATTATAGGTATTTAGGGCCATGCTATATGACCAGGATATAGCACGATACTTATGGGCATAGGCATGCAGTACTACAGTATATATTTAGAACAAGGTCCCACAAAATACGCTGGGAAATATGACACTAGAGGAAGCATTTACAGGGAAGAATCTAGTTGTTATCCACTTCCGAATATTTGGTAGCTTAGCTTATTGTTGCGTTACAAGGAATGCACGTTCCAAGTAGGATCAGACTACAGAGAGGTGGTACTTTGTTGGGTACAGTAAGACCTCGAAGTTATACATGATATTTATTCCAGGGATCAAGAGGATTATTATCAGGAGAGATGTCTGATTCATGGATGACAAGACATATCATAGATCTAGAGATTCGTTAGTAGTAGTTGATTAGAGTGAGCTTCCAACATAATCTCCAAGGGTAGAACAATATAATCAAGGACATGAGAGTACAATTACAGTGACTAGTGCAAGCACTAGCTCAGGTACAAGTGTTCCTGAGAGTTCGCAGAGCGTGGAGCAACATATACAATAGATATGGAGTTGCATAAAGAGGACGTGGAAGTTCAAATTCCACCATCCACAGTTGGCAGGAGGAACTGAGATGTTCCACAACCACTTAGGGATGCTTAGGAGTTTGTGGGAACTCCTAGGCCTAGTAGAAGAGAGCGGAGACAACCATATAGGTACACTGGCTACATGAAATTAGTGAGCCAAATTGTGGATAGTGAGCTTTCCAACTATCAGGAGGCCACACAAAAACATGTGTGGCGGGATGCTATGGTTGAGGAGTACACCTCAGTCATGCAAAATGATGTTTGTGAGGTGATGCCTAGGCCAACATATTGGGCGGTGACTGGATCACGTTGGATCTTCAAGATTGAGCATGGTGCAATTGATATCATCAAGAAATACAATGCGAGGTTTATGGCCATGGGGTTCTCTCAAAAAGAGGGAATAGATTACGAGGAGAAATTTGCTCATGTGTCCGGGTATACTTATATTAGGGTTGTGATCTCATTAACAACATAGATGGGATGGAAGATTCATTAGATGGATGTCAAGACGATTTTTCTTAATGGCGAGTTGGAAGAGGAAGTATACATTGAACAACTAGAGAGATTTGTGGCACACAACAATGAGACCCTTGTGTGCATACTAAAGAGAGCTTTATATGTGTTTAAGAAGGCTCTCAGGGCATGGTATGAGCGCATAGATAATTAATTGTAGGGGATGGGCATTGTGAAGAGCGAGGAAGACACAAACCTATACTATTTGATGGTTGGGGGTGAGGTACTCATTCTTGTCCTATATGTGGATGACTCGTTCTTGATAAATTCATTGGGGCTCACAAAGGAATGCAAGAGGGGCCTAGCAACTAAGTTTGAGATGAAAGAATTGGGGTTTATGCACTACTTTCTAGGCATGGAGGTGTGGAAAACAAATGGGGAGATTTTCTTTGACAAGGAGATTACTGCATCAAGATCTTGAGGAGGTTCGAGATGGAAGATTGCAAAGCCATGTCTACACCGATTATAACCAATTGGAGGAAGGTAGATAAATCTAGGGAGAAGGATGTGGACCCCACACTCTATAGGAAGTTGATTGGCTCTCTTATGTATTTGGTCAACAGTAGGTCAAATATATCCTTTGCGGTAAACTCTCTTCATTATTTCATGGTTGAACCGAAGAGGGTGCATTGGATAACAGCGAAGCATGTGTTGCATTATTTGAGAGGTACAATCGAGTATGTGATCAGATATACTTGAGGTGATGGTATCAGGTTGATGGGCTATACTAATGCACATTGGGCGGGAAAATATAATATACAGAAAGATCACTTCAGGGTGTTGCTTCAGCATGGGATCAAGAGTTGTCATTTGGTAAAACAGGAAGCAAAAGTTCGTGTCACTGAGTTATGTAGAAGCAGAATATATAATAGCTAGCATGGTGACATGCAAAGCCATTTGGCTTCAAAAGAAGTTAGTAGCCTTGTTTGGTCATAAGGTAGAGACGATAATGATACAATGCGACAATCAGAGTTGCATCAAGCTATTTGAGAATTTGGTGTTTCCTAATAGGTCTAAGCATATAGACATCAGATATCATTTCACCAGGGATTGTATATAGTGCGGGAAATTTCAACTACAATATATACCTATAGATCAATGGGTAGCAAACATTCTGAGAAAGGCCTTGGCGAAGGAGAGATTCATCTTCCTCAGAGATAAGTTGGGTGTTGTGTAGAACACCTTCCTCACTAAGAGGGAGTGTTTGTTTTTGTAGCTCAGACATATGTTCTAGTCTCAAGCAGTGTCAAAGAAGCTAGGAAAACAAGTGGAATAATTATCTCCAAGCCCAGTTTATTTTATAAAGTGAAAATGTCTTAATTGGATTTATTAACCAATTTTAATTATTTTTTTAAGTCTAACATAGGGAAATGTATTAATTAATAAATATTAATTGAAACAAGTCAATTTCTCTCTTGTGACTTCTAGAAAGGTGATTTGATGTGGTCAAGATGATATTAGACATCGATTGTGATTAGATCATGGGCGTTGATTGCTCAAAGAGATATTATAAGAAGTCATTGATGTTGCATCTTGGAGACACGATTTGATTGAGCAAGGGTGTAGTGATAGCATGGGACACCAATAAAGGGTTTCAACAACGATTGAGATCGACTTTCCGGTGAGAATTTATTCATAGTGATTTCCGGTTTCTTAGTGACAGAGGGGGGTCGAATATTCTGCAAAGGCCGAATTTTTTTAGGTGGTGCGAATTAAGAGAATGTGGCTGATTTTCTAAAGGAAGGATGAATTTGCTAGAGAGGTCAATTTGTAGGAGGAAAGATGAGTTTTCCAGTGTAGATCGATTTTCTAGTAGAGGCTGAAATGTTTTCCCAGGAAGTGTGAGCTCCTAGTGACGACCAAATTATTCTCTAGGGTCGCATGTGTGGGTCGATTATGGGATGTACAAGAGGGCCAAATTGGTTCAGAGAGGTTGAGTAGCTTCCAGGAGGTCGGATTAGTAGAAGTGAAGGAAATAATATGTTGGAGCTTTGCCATTTTACGACAAGCATGTTATGTAATTTTCAATCATAGATTTGCTGAAGAACAATAAAAATCTCATTTGCATAACTAGTTTTCCCCACATTGGGGATTGTGTTGGGACAATTTGTCGAAAAATCTCAGTGTCTATTTTATGTGTGATTTTCTTAGTTCATGTGGTTTATTTAATTGCTGAAATTTGCAATAAATTAATTTGCTTGGAAAAATAATCATCTAAAATATAGGTGAATAATTACTAGAGTAAATGCAATAGAATTTTCACACATGGAGATTATGGATGCATGAAAACTCAAATGCTCAATCAGAATTGGCCCTAAGACAAACTTAGCCTCCTTGGAGTGCTCTCAACCCTCTCTCCCTACCTTAGCCTCCTTGGAGTGCTCTCGGCCCTCTCTCCCTACTCATGACCTCTTTGGAAATTGTACGATTTGCAAACTTGTCAAATTGACCCAAGGAAATAAATCATCCTCCACAATGAATTGACCCCTCAACTCAATCCTCTTCCTACTCGACTTCCCTTGAATTTCTATGGAAATCTCCCCCAACAATTCTTCCTCAATATTCTTCAATCAACTAGACCCCTCTTCAATCTCCATAACACCTCTTAGCCCTCTCAGCCCTCAATAGGTCCTTTCAGTCCTTTTGGCCCTTCGCAATCCATCTCAACCCTCCACAAGCCCTCTTGGCTTTCTTGACCCTCTTGGACCAACTCAACCTAACTCAACCCTCTCGACCCAACTTGACCCTCTTTGCTCTATTGGTCCAACTTGACCCTCTCAAGTCGAGAAATTCCCCTCTCAGTGATCCACAAAACCTCTTGGCTCTCTCATCCCTCTCAGCCTACTTGTCCCTCTCGACCACAAGATGCTCTCTTTCCAACCACCTTTCATGGGCCCTCTCTGTCGGAAAATGAAATGTGGTAGCGATTAGTTCCAATTTTCTTTTCAACCTTAGGACTTGTTTGTGAACTTTATTATTCTTCTTGTGTTTCTTTATTAGATCTTCTTCATCAAAAAAATATCAAGAGAAAAAATAATAAATATAGTGGGCACAAAAGTTAGGCTCAAAGCTAGGGAAAAACCCCTTCAAGGGGAAAACCCATAAACTCTTCTCTTATCAAATCAGCTTTAAATGAGACAACAAAGACCCAAACCCTAGACCAAGTCCTCCTCCAAGTACCAAGTCAACCCTTCACTTTATCACAACTCAATCCTGCACCAACCAACTTCTTGCTGCAACTTTGACCCTGAAATTTCATCTAGCAACTTCGTCTTGTACCTTCGACCTGTAAAAACCCTAATCCAACAATGAAATAGTTCTTCAAGGGACCTTCCTTTGAGCAAGAAGATATATTTCAAGGTCAACAAAGTCAAAACAAGATACCCACTCTTCCAACAACTCGTTCTTGCAACTCATCTTCCTGCAATTCGAACCTACAATTTCAACCTCTTTTATAGCTACATAAACCATAGTTCTTCGCACATGTGAGAGAGATAGAGCCCAAAAACAAGTTTTTCCTCCACTTATTGCCTTCTAAACCTTCACTCCTCCTTCCTTGCCTGTTGTAGCCTTAGATCAAACCTTTTCAAGAGAGATCAAACTTGTTGATGAGAGAGTGCCAAATGAGGTCGAAATACTCCTTTATATAGCATTTCCAAGGCGTCGAATTCCATCCTTTAGGTTGGCTTGAAGTTTCTAGGACCGACTTGTACATTGGAGGCTTCCAGGACTTTCTAGACTCAAAATAAATTCTTTTACAAGATATATTTTTCTCAGAAGAGTCTTATAAACATAATGTTGACTCTCTTCACTCATGACAATAAATTTTATGACCTAACAAACCCTAGAAGCATGAAGAACACATTTTTACCTAGAAGATCATCAATAAAAAACATGAAACCCATGCTTTAAAATAATAACTTTTGCTTTTCTTATTTTTTTTGTTACATAAGATATATATTGAAATTAGTACAACAACAATTATGAAGGCTAAAACTAGTTACATTTCCAGCACACACTCTTAACTAGGGAGGTATCATCATTATAAACCAACTGTAAGCATCATCATTATAATTAGCATTATCTTTCGAGGCCGAACTATACAAGCTCAACTTCATTCAAGAGGATTACGTTGGGAGGCTTTACGTGTGATAATTCACTACCTCTATAAGGCACATATCTCATCCTTATTTTCACAAGGTATGTCCCTTTAGGACTATTCATATCTTGGATTTCCAAACTTGAATCCTCAAAGAATATTGGCCCTCTTCGACCACTCTTATCATGGATACGTGTACTATCCTCAAAGAGTGTTGGTACCTTTCCTTTATTGGATTATATATCCTAAAGGAAACCACAAATGCTTATCCATTCCTCCAATATTCTCTCTTCAGGGCCTTCACTTCTACTTAAGGTTGTTAGTCCTGGTCAAGTGCTTGACACATGAAGACAATAATGCACATGTGATGTCTAACATCACTCCCTCTCATCCAGAGATGATATCCATATTCCCCTTTTGATTAGAGAATAGATCCATGCTCCTATTCAAGGATACTCCTTTGTTCCCTCTCAAAACTAGATAAGAGTCCAAACTTCCTTTTTATTTGGGAAGTAAACACCACAAGCCTTATAACTTGTCTCCATAAGAGTATCAACTACTTGTTATTTATAACTGTATGTCTCCCTCTCTTCTTCACATATCATTATATCGAGCATGCTCCCTTTCAAGGTATCATGGAGCCATATTCTTTCTTCAATCTTGTGATATGATCCAAGTCATCAATCTTGCACATCACTTTCATCTCGTCATCAACAATAAAGGAATTATTCAAGTTGATCATAGCTTATGTATGAAAGTGATCTCCCTTGTTAACCTTCAAGTAATTATCTTCTTGCACTAATACCTTTCATTCCCAAGATGAATATACCTTAACTTTATAATTTCCAGGTATCTTATGTTGAGTTTTCCTCAACATTCTTCATATATATTCCTATAATATCCTTCTAGGTAGAAAAAAATACGTTAACCAGATAACCTACAATAATCAAACTTAGAATTGCCTCATCATGATGACCTTCTCGTCCAATCAACATCGTCATGGTCCATCTCCACACAAATATTCCTTCATGCATAAGAGTGCCCAAGGATAAAACTTGGTTACCAAGTGAGGGCTTTTATTTTGGAGATTATACTAAACTTTAATCATTACATAATCTAGAGAAAGTATTAATTATTTATTTATCCATGAGTAAATCAAATTCTTCCCTTTTAAACATCACATAATCATACAAAGGATGTTATAAGATTTTGCACATATGAATCTTATCCACGAGTTACATTCAATATGCTTCTCATTCCATCATGATCTAGATATATGTCTCATAATGAGCTTGTAACTTGATCCATTGCATTCATTCATCCTTTTAAAAGTATTGTTTCCATATTATATGGAATGTATACTAACTTTGTAATAATTATTCTTCCAAGAACCTTCCAAAATGATGGTTCTTACAAGATCACGATGATCCATCTTAGAAAGATGACTACCTCTAACATAATGTTAGATAATCTGTGAATGAACAATATGAAAATTGGTTTATCTATCTATTATTAAATACTAGACGATTTCTACAAAGCAACTTAACCAAATAGACTCTAAGTATGATACTATCACATGCTTCTATCTATGATGCCATACAAAATCAATATTATTCTATGGTAAATAACAATGCATACTATCCTAAAGGAAAGACCAATTTTTTAAACAACCCGACAATCAAGATGCCTTCTTTAATAGTAAATATATTTCACATCTTCTTACTATGACTTCTTCTCAGGTTTTGCCATTTCTTCAACTATGTGAGCCTCACTTCTTTTCTTTGTTTTTTTGTTTTTTTTTGTTTTGGACAATCTCTCTTAAAGTGTCCATAATCATTGAACTTAAAGCATTGAATCTTGGACATATCTTTCTTCTTGGATTTTCCAAATGTTCCCATCTTCAACTTCTTGAATCTAGCTATAAAGGCTTGAGACTGTTCATATGATCCAATGTCATCCTTTGCCTTGATCCTAGTTTCTTCTAAAATTCATTGAGTCCACAACTCATCAAAATGATTTGAGTCTTTCTTAGAGTAGACGCTTGTTTCAAAGCTTCTCCATTCCGGTGGCAATGTATTCAATACATAGATGGTCATTTCCAAATCCGAAATTGTCTCTCCAAGCCCTTGCAAGTGATCTCTTAAATGAGACATATTCATTAGAAAGGATGCCATGTCCTCGTCCTTTTATTTCTTAATTCTATATAGCTTATTCCTCAAATAAATATTTTTTCCTGATGTACTTATAGAGTAGAAATTCACTAACTTGTCATACATAGACTTAGAAGTTTTCAATTTTTCATCAAATGGAACAGGAGGACCCTTAATGGATTCAACGATAATCCTTTGTGCCCTTACTTCCCCTTTCCTGTAATTTTCTAGTTCTTGATTCTTTCCTTTTCTTGGTTCAATAATTTCACCAGTAACATATTCCATTACTTCATGTTTTGCAAGTGCCAGGTCGATCCTTTTCTTCCATGCTAGGAAATTTGATGAACAAAATTAATGAGCTTATTTCTTTTCTTGCAGAAAGAAACCATATGACATGTAGATTGAGACATAGAGTATCAATATGATACTTGATGATCAAGAGTCTTCCTTTGCTAATGATTTGAGTACAGCTATCTTGAGGCTTTCAAGATCGTCAAAGAGGCTTCAATAATGGCATCTAAAAGTAATGATACCAAAAACTTTTGATGCTTCCTTTAGGGTTGTCTTCCATTGAGCCTTCAACTAGATCATATGTTCAAGAGAGAATAACAATCTTCTTGTAGTCTTCTTATTCTTCAATCTTTCTTCTGATGCAACCCTTCTTCTAGATCAATAGGTCTTCCTTTTCCCATTAGAAAACCCTTCTTGTGTCCACAAGATCCTTCCAACTACCTTCTTGTTTACCTTAGCTCTAATACCAGGTTGGAAAAATGTAATGTGGAATTTATTAATTCCAATTTTATTTTAACCTTAACACTTGTTTCTGAACTTTATTATTCTTCTTGTATTTCTTTATTATATTTTCCTCATCAAACAAATATCAAGAGAAAAAATGATAAAGGCACTGGACACTAAAGTTAGGCTCCAAGCCAAGGAAAAACCCCTCCAAGGGGAAAACCCAGAAACTCTTTTATTCTTATAGAATCTACTTCAAATAAGACAACAAAGACCCAAGCCCTTGAACACGTCCTCCTCCAAGTACCAATTCATCCCTTCACTTTATCATAACTCAATCCTGGACCAAAAAACTTCTAGCTACAACTTCAACCTTGTAATTTCATCCAACAACTTCGTCTTGCACCTTCGACCTATAACTTCAATTTGTAGAAACCCTAACCCAATAACAAAAAAATTCTTCAAGGGACCTTCCTTTGCGCAAAAAAATATATTCCAAGGTCAAAAAACTCAAAACAAGATACTTTCTCTTCCAACAACTCGTTCCTGCAACTTGATCTTCCTGCAATTCAGACCTACAATTTCAACCTCTTTTTTAGCAACAAAAACCCTAGTTCTTCACACGTGTGGGAGAGATAAGGCCCAAAAAACAAGTTTTTCCTTGAATTCTTTCCTTCTAAACTTTCACTCCTCCTTCCTTGCCTCTTTTAGCCTTAGATCAAATATTTTCAAGAGAGATCAAACTTTTTGATGAGTGAGTCCCAAATGAGGTCAAACTGCTCCTTTATATAACCTTTCCAAGGGGTTGAATTCCATCCTTTAGGTCAACTTGAAGCTTCTAGGGATGACTTGTCCTTTGGATGTTTTCGAGACTTTCTAGACTCAAAATAGATTCTCTTACAAGATATATTTTGTCTAGAAGGGTCTTATAAAAATGACGTTGAATCTCTTGACTCATGACAATAAATCCTATGACCTAACAAATCATAGAAGAATGAAGAACATGCCTTTACGTAGAATACCATCAATCAAGAGCATGAAGCCCATGCTTTAAAATAACACATTTTTTATTTTCTTCTTTTGTTTGTTACATAAGATACATATTGAAATGAGTACAACAAAAAATATGAAGAACGAAACTAGTTACATTTCCAACATTCTCAACCCTCAAAGGTTTGGGACATACTCGACATTTTCCACCACAATATTCTCTCTCGTCGACTACCTTCCACTGGCCCTCTCGACCCTTAAAGGTATACGACCCACATGACCACCTTCTCCACAATATTCTCTCTTGTATACCACCTTCCATAGGACCTCTCAACACTTAAAGGTATGAGGCCTACTTCGCCTTCTCCTCCAAAAGATGATTTCTAGCACACCACGAGAATGAATCACTCAACCTTCCAAAGGATGAAATACAATGGGCTATTATAACATCATAATACCATGGGTCTATGCACTAGTGCAAATACCTATCACTTAGCGCACTTGCTCCACACATGAGAATACTCTCATTTCTACCCAAAACATCAACACTCCCTCTTAACGAAGGATGTATTCTCGAAGCACCACCTGGAAGTGGATTTTTCTTCGAACGTGGAACGCATTTCCAACTTTCATCTGCTACCACAACTGCTCCATATGACACAAAATAAATCACATTGTATGATGTGGACCCTTCTTTGAACACACCTTGCTTGCAAAAGCCTCCCACTCCTCAAAATTCCTCATGGCCATCTTGTACTGTGACTTCCTGAACTTGGAGGTTTTCTTTCTATAAGTTTCTAACTCCCTCTGAGCCTATTGAATCGATATGAAGAATGAATCCCTCTTGATCTTGTTCAGTCCCTTTAATGCTTGAGTCCCTCTAACTCCAAATCATAGGCATTCTCGATTGTCAAGGTCTCTACTTGATCTTCACTCCAGGTTTCTCACTTGGATCTCCAATGGCTATCTCATCGCTCTGACCATCTTGGTCTTGCCTTCTTGACCCCTCTCCTATCACAAGAAAATATTTGGGCATTACTCAACCCATCCAAGCTCATATATCTTCACAATACTTTCACACCTGGATCATAACGGATATCTCATTCATTTCCCTATGTCTACGCACCAGGCTACAACTTTCCACAACTTCTCATTTGAATGATCTGCTCCATGTCTCACTAAGCCCATGGATCCTAACCTTCACGACCCATACAAGAAGTATGCCATATTTAGCCAAATCTCTTGTCATTGGTCTTCAAAACACTACTACTACATACAATAGTTCTTATATCTCCCTCTAAGAGTTGTCACCTATGAAAATCTAAGATCCAATTGCCTTCTTAGAGACACAGGGACTTCACTCAAAGAACCTATGACATATCACATGTGTTCATAGCGTACTAAACAATACCCTTAATTTGACTACATATTGGAAAATACATAAAAAATCACATTAATTTAACCTCCTACCAATATGAACCCAGTACACATTCCAAATTTAAAAAACCCTACTTTCACTAGATATTGTAGGTATCCATTTTTTCATTAAATTTTTTTATACCCCTTTATATTTTTTCATTAACTTTGAGCTCTATTTTTTTTATACCTGCCAATATAAAAACTCTTTACCCCCTATTATATGCTCAATATATTATGTTTGCTTTTTTCCTCAATATATTATGTATGCTTTTTTCCTCAATACATATCCCCCAATATGAATGCACGTGGTATGGTATTTCACCCTTAGTGAAGCCCTTGTGATTAGAGACCATGTTCTAATACCATGCTAGATTTTGGGCACTAGACATATTGCGCGCGCACACACACACACACACACACACACCGAATTTGGTAACAACTTCCTATTAAATTTACACAACTAATGAACTAAAACACACCAATGTGTCTAACTGGAAACAAATTTAGCACAACAGAACTTATAAAACCAATAATTATATCACGCAAAATAAGCACAAAATTTCATCCCCAAAACAAAATTATTTTTAGTCCTTTAACAAGAATCTAGGGCTCCCATACCAGGGAAAATGACCCTTTTACAAGCTTAGTAAAATCTCAACCACAAAGGAAAAATTACACAGAAAAAACATTTTTTTGACCTAGAGAATATTACTCAGAGAAATAACAATTAAAGGTTAACTTGTAACTTGTCCCCATGGAGATTATGGTTGCTTGAAAACTCAAATGTTGAACTGGAATCGGCCCAAGAAAAACTCAACCTCCTTAGAGTGCTCTCGACCCTATCTCCCTTCCCACAACCTCTCTGGAAATCGCATGACCTGCACACATGTCAAGTATTCCCAAGGAAATAACTCGACCTCCATAAAAAAATGAACCCTCAGCTTAGTCCTTCTCTTCCTCCTTGGATTCCCTTGAATTTCACTGGAAACATCCCCCAATATTTCCTCCTCAACTTCTTCAGTCAATTGGAGCCTTATCGACTCTCCATAGGCTCCTTGGCCCCCCACAAGCCCTTTTCACTCTCTCGACCCTCCTTAGGCCCTCTCGTCCCTCTTAGCACCTTTTTGTCCTCTTGGCCCTCTCAACCACGAGATGCTCTCTTGTCGACCACCTTCCATAGGCCCTCTCGGTCCTCAAAGGTTGAGCCATACTTGACCTTCTCCTCCATAAGATGCTCTCTTGTAGACCACAAGAATGAATCACTCACCCTTGTACTTTTACTTTTCCAAAGGGTGCAATACCATGGGTTATTACAATACCATGGGTCTATGGTGAAAAGTTCCATCACTTAGCCCACTTGCCCCACACGTGAGAATACTGTCGTTCCTACCCAAAACATCAAAAACAAGTCTCACGTAACTCCACAAAGCGTACATCTTTCTTTGTATTCACATATTTCCATACTAGAGAAAAGAGAGCAAAGAAGCCTCACTTTCTCGCCGAGTTTTCCGCGATACAAATTTCTAGGATAAATATTGTGTTTATCCGTGAATGGCGCATGAGTATTTTTTTATTCTCTATTTTTTGCATTTCAACAATTTCATATATTTAAGTATAAAATCACTAATTAAAAAATTTGAGATCCAAAGTAAATTAACCTTCACAATAAACATTTAAATATTTTATCAAATATATTATGACAAACCGATTGAGTGAAATATCCATAATAATTTATAGATCCAAAAGTTCTTATAAAATGTGAAAAAACAACGAAAACTTCCAAATTGAAAAAATTATTACTTAGTATATCACCTAAAATAATTTCTATAAATATCTGATAATTATTTTTTCTAAATTTAAAAAAAAAAAAAATATAAATAATTCATGTTCATTGCTTTGAGTTCTCTTACTACAAAACATATCTGGTTAAAATAATTATCCATATCACCTTTTAAAACATATAATTAATGAAGTTTTTCGAGAGGGTTGTGAGATAATTGGCAGTCTCAACGAATCGTCCAACTTTTTTTAACTAAATCATGGGATGAAACAAAACCATAAGATGTCGACTCAATCGATTGATTGATAACCAAAGGCATAAGGCTCACTCATTCCATTGACTACCAAAGTTACAGGACTCACTCAAACAATGACTTGGATAATAAGAGTTGACTTTTAATTGGGAAAAAAATGGAATGGGTTGTAAAGTATAAACCATAAAAATAAAATAAAATTTATAAACTCAAAATCGTTCTTAACCAAAACATCTAACTAGGAATTTTTTTAATAAAATACTAATTATTATTAGCTTTTTTTTTTAGAGATAGGAATTTCTTAATAAAATACTAATTATTATTAGCGCTTTTTTTTTTTTTTAAAAGAGATACTACATTTCATGTAGAACTCTCGAAGGGAAAATAAATAAGTTCATTTTGATATTTTGTATACCAATGTTGTTACGATTTTGATAGTTAATGTATTAAAGTTGACATCATGTAGAAACACCACGGATTTATAGGATTATATATTAAATATTCTTCTCCATTTTTTTTAGTTTTATTTTTATTATTTTTGGGATGTAATTTTATATTTGTAAGTTTTATTTATTTTTATTCACAATATTGTCAGGTGAGTTTATCTGAAGGGGCCTTATGTCTAGTCGACTCAATTTTTGGGGCTTGATTTTGATGGACTCAAAGAGAATTGAACTCACGCCCCATGGAAAAAGGCCAATGACTTGATAGGGAGCTACTGAAGATTGTAACTAGGTTCAGTCTTCATAATTTATATTTATTGTACTTATCAAAAGAATTAAAGAAAACAAATTTATATTATCATTTGACATTTATTTGATTATTAACTGAATTATTACATCATGGGTTTCATGCTTGGGTCATATTTAGTATAGGGTCCCCATTATGGACTTCTAGGTTAGTCATTACAGATTTATATTGACCCTTCTTAGGCTTTTAAATCATGCAATTAGGTTTATTTTTTAGTAAAAAATTATTTATAATCCCTCCACATCAAGTCGCCCTCAAAGGGAGAAATTCGAACTCATCTGGAGCCTATAAAAGCAAGGAGATCGAATTCATTTGCACCATCACTTCTCAAGCAAGTTCAATATTTATTGCATCAAGGGAAAAAGTGTGAAGTGGAAGGAAGAGGCAGCAAATAGTGTGAGTTGGGTCTAGAAGTAAGAGGAAGAGAAAATCGAAATTTTGATAAAGGATTATCTGCATTTTGTGCCCTATCTTGGGAGATTGAAGTCTTCTAAGGTTTGATGCTGCTGCTGATGCTAAATTTTCTACCTAGTTGAAGTTGTTGGAGGACAAGTTGTTGTTGCTACTGGGCGAAGATCTGGAAGGTTGACTTGGTGTGGAGGGATATTTTGGCTCATGTATAGGATAAAGAGTCTCAAAGAATACTATTGAAAGGAAGAATTATCTTGACTAGGTTTTCCCCTCAAGGGGGGTTTTTCCCTGACATGGTTCCTATATCTTGTGTCTCTTGTTGATCTTCATACACACATAATATGGTAATTTCATGATGAAATATAATATAATAAAGAAGTAAAATAATCCAACACATTCAAATGTAATTATCAAGATCGAAGAATCAAACCCTAATATAACAACATTGATTCTTCAACATGGTATTAGAGCTAAGGCTAGGAAGGATTGAATATCATTTTGTTGGCATGTATTATCCCTTTTTTATGGAATAAATAACGATGTGTATAAACACTATTGGAAGATGGATCAATAAGTTCATCCACTAATTATTCATCAAAGTCAAACGTCAAGGATTTTTGGCTACCCTTACAAGATCTCTCCATAATGACAATGCATGGATCATTGATAGTGGAGCATCAAGGAACATGGCAGGAGAAAGTAAACAATTACATGCACTATCAAGGGAATCATCATCTCATGCAATGGAATTGGGTGAAAACAAAATCTATGTTGTGAAATGCCTAGGATCAACCTTGCTAGAAGTAGAAAGTGGATCAAAGCTGCACCTCAACAACATACTATATGTTCCAGGTTTGAAAAGAATTTTCTTTCTATTTCTTGTTCAAAAGATAAAGGAGAAATAATTCCTTTTGTTGATGCAAAAGTATTTTTTTGGTTCAAAGGCTCTATAATTGAAAAAGCTAAAATTATTGGAGTTCGTGAAGGAAGTTTATATAGGGCCACTACACCATCTCTTCAAGCTTTAGTTCATATGGAAATTAGTCCTATTGAGATATGGCATAGAAGATATGGTCATATATGCTACATGCTTATTCCCACTCTTAACCAATTGCTTAATGGCATCCCCAATATAAAGGAAGATCATGAAGGTGTGTGCAAGGGATGCTCTTTGGGAAATCATACAAGAAAGCCATTTCCAAATAGTGAATCTAGGGCCAAAGAAATTTTGGATCTTATTCACTCTGATGTATGTGGGCCCCTGTCTGATAAATCTCTTGGAGGTCATCTCTATTATATGACTTTCATACCAGATCATTCTAGAAAGACATGGATCTATCTTCTTAACAAAAAGGATGAAGTATTTGAGAAATTCAAGGAGTTTCGAGATGAAGTGGAAAACCTCACCGAAAGAAAGATAAAGACTCTAAGATCTGAAAATGGTGGGGAATACAATTCAAAGGAATTAATTGCATATTATAAGGAAGTAATAATTAAGAGGGAGCTCATTGTTCCCTAGTATCCTAAAAAAATGGAGTTGCTGAAAGAAAGACTATGTCTATTGAAGAAGGCAGTAAGACAATGCTCCTTGACCAAGACCTACCAAAATTATTATGGGGAAAATAAGCCATGACATCCTTGTACATACAAAATGTAATTCCCCATATAAGTACCAAGAACACAACTCTCGAAGAAGCATTTACAGGAAAGAAGCTGAGTGTAGATCACCTATGAATCTTTGGAAGCCCTGCCTACATCTATGTTCCAAAGGACAAGTGAAAGAAGCTGGATTCTACCAGAATCAAAGGAATATTCATTGGATATAGTCTCTCCTCAAAGGAGTATAGAATCTACATCGAAGAAATAAGGAAAATAGAAGTAAGTAGAGATTTCATATTTGATGTGAGCCAAGCCTACAAGAAGTCCAAATATATTCCCATATATTCCGATGACGAATAATCTCTATATTCGAAGAAGAAGAACCACATAATGAAGATACTACTACAAATAAAGAAGAAGAAGAAGGACCAAGTGAGCCTATAACACTGTTATCGATGAAATAGGTAACCTGACCTCAAAACGGGAACTCTAGCCCAAAAAGACTAAAAAAACATGAAAAAACACCCCTAAAAAAACAAAAGTGTATTCCAGAACGCACTTGGTTTTTTTTGAAGGTCAAATTTCAACATTTTATAAAATTATGCTAAAAACAAAATTGTTTCTTCAAAAAAGGATTGAAAAAACACCCTCAAAACAAAACCAGTTGATGCTGGAATAACAAAAAAAAAAAATTGTGTCATATTTTTGGCATTTTTAAAAATAGAAATAACATTTTTTAATTTTTAAAATTCAAACATTAAAAAAATCCTAAAATTTAAGAAAAAATAAATTTAAAAAATAAAAACATTTTAAAGCATAAAATTTAAAAATATATAGGAATAAAAAAAAAAAAAAAAACAAAATAAAAATTTTAATTCAAACATTAAAAAAAACCTAAAATTTAAGAAAAAAAAAAAATTAAAGATTAAAATTTCAAAATATATAGAAATAAAAAAAATTTGTTAAATTAAAAAAAAAACAAGTTAAAAAAAAGAAAGAAATTATAAAAAATAAAAATATAGAAATTAAATTTAAAAAAGAAAAAGAAAATTTTTATTAAATTAAAATAAATAAATAAATAAAAATTTTAAAATAAAAAATTAAATTTAAAGAAATATATTAAATTTTAATAAAAAAAAAAAAAAAAATTAAATTAAAAGTAAAAAAATGAAAAATTAATTAAAAATAAAAAATGAAAAATAAAATATAATAAAAATATTAAATTTAAAAAAAATTTATATTAAAAAAACAAATAAATTTTAAAAAATAAATTAAATTTAAATTATAAAAAATAATATATATATATATATATATATATATATATATATATATATATATATATATATATATATAATAGATTTTATTAAATTTAAAAAAAATGTTAATATTAAAATAACCTATTAAATTTAAAAAAAATATTAAATTTTAATAAATAAATGAATAAACAAATAAATTTTGAAATAAAAAATAAATTTTAAATATAAAGAGAAAAAAAAACATTGCTAAAATAAAAAGTTAAAAAACTTTAAAAATCAATTAAAAATGAAAAATTGAAAAAAATAAATTAAATAAAAAAATAAAATAAAAAACAAATTAATTTGAAAATATTAAATTTAATTAAAAAAAAATCTGATTTTAAATACACAATTTTAATTGAAATAAAAAAAAATATAAAATATTATGTAATTAAAAAAATAATAATAAAAAAAATAAAAAAATTAAAAAAATATTAAATTCAAATAAATTAAAAAAAAATACAAAATTTATTAAATTTTAAAAAATTAAATGAAAAAACTAAATATAAAATTTAATAATAAAAAAAAAATGAAAAAAAAAATCAATTAAATTAAAAAAAAATACAAAATTTAATAAAAATTATTAACAAAATTTAGTAAAAAAAAAAAAATAAAAAAAAATAAAAAAAAATAAATTAAAATATAAAAAAAAAAAAAAATTAAAACAAATTAAATTTCAAATATAAAAATTAAATTAAAAAAAAAAAATTGAATTTTTTTTTTTTTTTTTTTTTTTTTGATCGTGGTGGCGCCGTTGATTGGCCTCCCACCCAGGTGGCGGTGGAGGCTGATTCTGGTAATCGGCCTCCTCCGGCGGGAGGGCGATTCCGAGAATTAGCCTCTTCCGGCGGGAGGGCGATTCCGGGAATCAACCTCCCGATCGGCTTCCCGTAGCGGGAGGGCGATTCCAGGAATCAACCTCCCGATTAGCCTCCCGCAGCGGAAGGGCGATTCCGAGAATCAGCCTCTCGATCGCCCTCCCGCGGTGGGAGAGCGATTCTGGGAATCGGCCTCCCGCGGCGGGAGGCCGATTGGCGGTGCCACCACGATCAAAAAATTCTTTTAAATTTTTTTTTTTTTTATTTAAATTTTTAATAATTTTTTTTTTTTTTTTTTTAAATTTTTTTAGTTTTCTTTTTCAATTTTTTTTTTTTAATTTTTAATATTTTTTAATTCGTAGCATATTTTTTCTTTTTTATTTTGTTTTTAATTTTTAATATATATATATTTTTAATTTGATTTTTTTCCTTTTTGTTTTTAATTTTTAATTTTTAAATTTTTTATTTCAAAAAATTAAAATATATATTTTTTTTAATTCAAATCTTTTATTTTAAATTTAATTTGTTTTAATTTTTTTTGTTTTTGTTTTTGTTTTTTTAAATTTTGTTTTTAAATTTAATATTTTAGATTAATTATTTTTTAAAATTTAAAATTTATTTATTAAATTTTAATTTAATTTAATTTTTTTTTTAATCTTTTAGTTTATTTAGGTTTTCATTTTTAAAATTTATAAATTGTTTCATTAAAAAAAAAACAGTAAATTTATGGATGTTTGTTTTTTAATTATTTACACGTGGTTTTTTTCATTTTTTTTGTTTTTTAATGATAGTTTTTTTATATTTTAATTTCTTTTTCAATTTTCAATGTTGTTTTTTTTTTTTTTTTTAAATTTGTTTTTTTGTTAATTTTAAAATTTGTATTTTTTTTCTTCTTCTTATTATTTTTTTAATTTAAATTTTTAAATTTAATTTTTTCTTTTTGTATTTTATTTTTTTTATCTAAATTTTAATTTTGTAATTTTAATTATTTTTAAATTTTCTATATATATATATATATATATATATATATATATATATATATTAATTATATGGTTTTTTTTAATAACTCAGAAAAAAATGTTTTTGATGTTTTTTATTTTTTTTTATTTTTTTGGTTAATTTTTTTTTCTTCTTTAAATTATGTGTTTTTTTTTCAAATTTTGTCATTTCTTTTGATATAATTTTCGAATATTTTTGTTTTTATTTATTTATTTTTGTTTAAATTTTTTATTTTTACGAGTTAATTTTGTTTTTTTTTTTACTTTTTTATTGTTTTTATATATATATTTTAATCTAAGTTTTGTGTTTTATTACCAACATGAAAATCACTACTCTAAAAAAAAAGGTTGATGCTGCATCAATACGTTTCAAAATTAGCATGAAAATCACCGCTCTAAAAGAAAAAGTTGATGCTGCATCAATACGTTTCAAAATTAGCATGAAAATCACTAACATTTTAAAACAAATATTCATACTTCATAAATAAAAACATTAGAGTGTCAAAAATGTGTACAAAAAAAAGGGGTGATTCTGCATCACAACTTTTCGAAATCGGGAGCTTTTTATGCTACCAAAAAAAAGTAGGTAACAGTGCGGTTACCTATTTCATTGGTAACAGTGTTCTATCCAACCTGTGATCATACCGACCTTAAGGAAAAGGCCAAATTGGTTAAAATATACACTACAAGATGCCGAAGGACATGAAGCTCCCATAGGAACCTTCAGGGAAAGTAAAAGACCAAAGAGATACTATGGCTATGCTGCATATGTGACAAAGCTCATTCAAGCTGAACCATCTACATTTGAAGAGGCTATTCAATAGGATGTATAGAAGAAGGCGATGCAAGAATAATACCAATCCATTATGAAGAACGGGATTTGGGAAATCATTCCCAGACCTAGCAACAAATTTTTTGTCACATCCAAATGGACTACAAAATCAAGCATGTTGTTGATGGAAGCATAGAAAAGTACAAAGCAAGGTTCATTGCAAGGGGCTTCTGTCAAAAGGAATGAATAGATTATGAAGAAACATTTTCACCTACAACAAGGTATGATACCATTAGATATTTAATTTCATTGGCTGCTACAATGGGTTGGAATATCCATCAAATGGATGAGAAGACCACATTTCTAAATGGGACCATTGATGAGGAATGTAGGTTTTAACCCTGTACAGAAATTATCTACAAATGAATCTTAAAACAGAAAATAAAAAATAGCAAGAGCATAAAACATAAAACAGATAAACACAAAGATTTTCTCGTGGATCCCAAATCTGGATGACCAGCTTGATTTTTCATTTTATTACTTTTAGTGTTACAACACATATATATACATGCCAAAGCATACATAAACTCCAATCCATTAACACTAGATTAGAACATAACCGTAGTTCCCTTGACTGGATCTACAAAATGCCAGGGGTCGAAAACCATCATGCCCCAAAACCATGTGCAAACCCATGAACAAAACCATGGGCGGGTCCACCCACCAGAAAATAAGGACCAAAATTTTTTCCCAGGGCGCTATCCCGGACCCCGAACAGGGGGGGTGCTGCCACCCCCCCTACTGCGCCCAACGAAACGTACAAGGGGAGATATCGCCCCCCCTGTAACCCCCCCGCGCATGACTACTTGTGGAAAGAATATAACACATACCCAACATTCTCCCACTTGTTTTATTTCCACAGGGGGCCATAGGAGAGCTTAGTTATTAGCCCAGCTCTACAATGCCCATTGTTTCTCTACACCAAGAGAACTTCTGAGTGCTCATAGACTTTGTCAATGCATCTGCAACATTCTTAAAGGTGCCCACATTTACCATCAACACCCTTTTAGCCTCAACCATATCTCTCACAAAGTGATATTGAACATCAATGTGCTTTGTCTTTGAATGATAAGCAGGGTTCTTAGCCAAGAAATTTTCACTTTGGATATCACAGTCTATCCTTATAGATTGCTGCACCAACCCCATAATTGAACACAATCTCTGCAACCAAACTGCTTCTTTTCTTGAATGAGTGGTTGCTATGTATTCTGCCTATGTAGTTGAAAGAGCCACTACAAAATGTCTTTTACTCATCCAACTGACTACACCTCCAAATAGGCTAAACACATACCCACTTGTGGATCTTCGTTGGTCCAGATCTCCAGCCCAGTATGCATCAAAAAAACCATGAATGTCCAACACTCTTTCCAATCCTAGTCTTCCCTGGTAGCACAAGCCATAATCACTAGTGCCATGAAAATATCTGAAAACCCGCTTCACTGTTTTCCAATGCTCCTTCCCTCTATTTGACATAAACCTGCTTAATACTCCCACTGCATGTGCAATTTCTGGTCTAGTACAGACCATTGCATACATCAGGCTACCCACTACACTTGCATATGGAACACGGGACATATCCTCCTCTTCTTCTTGTGTCTTGGGACACTGTTCAGTAAACAACTTTGTACCTATAGGAATCGGAACATTCACTGGTTTACTATTCTACATATTGAACCTCTGCAATATAGTCTCGACATACTTCCTCTGGTTTAACCGGAGCTTCCTCTTTGCCCGATCTCTCTTAATTTCCATGCCAAAAATATAGTTTGTAGCACCAAGGTCCTTCATGTCAAATTTGGAGAACTGTTGGGTCTTCAAATCTTAGATAATTTCTTTGTCATTTCCAATAAAAAACATATCATCCACATATAAGACCAAATAACTAACACGGTCACCAATTAATTTAAAATAAACAAAGTGATCCTCCTTGCTTCTGGTGAAGCCAAGTCCCCGTATATAGGTATCACATTTTTGATACCACATCCTTGGTGACTGTTTTAACTCATACAGAGAATTCTTTAACCTGCATACCAGTTCTTTCTTTCCCTTCACCATAAAGCCTTCAGGTTGTTTCATGTATATCTCCTCCTCCAGATCCCCATGAAGAAACACTATCTTCACATCCATCTATTCTACCTCAAAATCAAATGCAACAGTAATAGATAAAAGTAATCTAATAGAAGTAACTTTGGCAACAGGAGAAAAAATATCACCAAAATCAATTCCCGGCACCTGGGAATAACCTTTTTCTACCAACCGAGCTTTGTATATCTCCACCTTGCCTTCTACATTCATCTTCTTCTTAAACCCCCATTTGCTCCCGATGGGCTTCCTTCCAGCTAGCAACTCCACCAGATCCCATGCCTCATTTTTATGAAAGGATGCCATTTCATCAACCATGGCCTCCTTCCAGAGTTTTCGATCCTCTGAATCTACTGCCTCCCTGATGGTACTAGGATCATCATCAGTTATAGTTAAAGAAAAATTTGAACAGAAAGCAGATGGACTATACCTTTCTGGTTGTCTTCTTTCCCGAACTGATCTTCTCATAGCTGGAGTTTGTGGCTCTTCCTCTTCTGAGTCTTCTTCTGTTGTAGAGTCTGATTCATCCTCCTTTAGCTCAACCTCTATCTTCTCAGGTTCCTTTGGTAGGACCTCATGTTTAACAACATCTTTCACCTCTCTAAACATCACATCTCGGCTGTACACAACCTTCCTTGTTTCTAGGTACCAAAGCTTGTAACCCTTTAAACCATCCTTATACCCAATAAAGATGCACCTTTCAGATTTATTATCCAACTTGGTCCTTTTCTCCATTGGAACATGTACATATGCATCACATCCAAATAACCTCAGATGTGAAAGAGAGGGTTTCTTACCAGTCCATACCTCATGTGGAGTCTTATCCTCCAACGCTGATGAAGGTGATCTGTTAACCAAGTAACATGCAGTCTCCACTGCCTTTGCCCAGAATTCTTGTCCTAACTCGGTACCACTGAGCATGCTTCTTGCCTTTTCCATCAATGTTCTGTTTATTCTTTCTGAAACTTTGTTTTTCTGAGGTGTGTATCGAGTAGTCTTCTGCCGTGCTATACCACACTTCTTACAAAACTCTTCAAATTCCTTCTTGCAGAACTCCCCACCATTATCTGTCCTTGGCACCTTTATCGTCTTCTCTATTTGGTTTTCAACCAGAGCCTTAAATTCTTTAAATCTGTCAAAGACTTCAGATTTATTCCTCAAGAAATATATCCATGTATTCCTTGAGAAGTCATCTATGAATGAAACATAGTACACAGACTTACCCAGTGATGGAACCGACACAGGTCCAAACACATCACTATGCACAAGCTCTAATATTTTGTTCGCCCTCTTAGCACTAGAAGGAAAACTCACCTGAATTTGCTTCCCATATACACAATGTTCACAGAAATCGAAATCCAGAGAGCTATTAGACATACCTTCTACCATACCATTTCCTTGCAATATTCGAAGGCCCTTATCTCCAATATGTCCAAGCCTTTGATGCCATAGCATGGTCTTTTCTCCAGAGACCGCTAGGATTTCTACTCCACTTTTGGGAACCACAGAACTGTTGCACCCTGCAATAACAGTGCTACCCTAAAGCTTGTATAGAGTTCCAATCCGAACGTTCCCCGCATTAATACTAGTGCTCCCTGAACCATATTACAGGTATCTTTCTCGAACATTTTTTTTACACCTGCATCATCCATCTTCCCTACAGAAATCATATTTCTCGCTAATGCAGGAATGTGCAAAACATCAGGAAGTGTTCTAATCCTTCCACCTTGTAGCTTCAGCTTGAATTTTCCACGTACGACGATTCTGACCTTCCTATCATCCCCTAGGAAGACATCACCACCATCATATTTCTCATACTCGCAGAACCACTCCCTATGGGGAGTGAAGTGAAAGGATGCACCCGAGTCAGTTAAAAATGACTCATGATCTACATGTGTATTTGAAGAAGAAACCAAATACACATCCCCACCCTCATCCGAGGTGGTTTTTGCCTCTGCAGAAGGAGCATCATCAGATCCCTTTCCTTTCTCAGGAGCTTTAGATTTGCAGTCCTTTTTGTAGTGCCCTTCCTTTCCGCATTTCCAGCACACTTTTACAAAATTTCTAGGATATTTAGATCTCCCACTCGAAACCTTATTCTTGTTTATGTTCTGGGACCTTCCTCGTATAGATAAGGCATCTCCATTCTGACCCTCCATATTTTTCTGTCTCATTTCCTCCGATAGTAAGGCTGAGACAATGTCATCAAAATTCAAGGTAGTTATATTGCTACCTATTGCAACAACCAAACTATCCCACGAGTCTGGTAGAGAACACAAAAAACTAATGCACTTATCTTCATCAGAGATTTTAATATCAACAAATGAAAACTGACTTACCACAGTATTGAAGGCATTCAGATGCTCTGTCACTGAGTCTCCATCCTTCATCCTCAGGTTATACAGTTTTTTCCGCAAGAAAAATTTATTCACCAGAGACTTAGATTGGTACAAAGTCCCTAGCTTGTCCCACAAGGTCTTCATCATAGCTTCCCCGAATACATTGAACAATAATGAATCTAAGACACACAACAGTATTGTGCTCTTTTCCTTCCATTCCAACTTCTTCTAGTCTTCATCTGACATTTCCGTTGATTTAGTACCTGGATCTACCGTGATCCACTGATCTTTATCCACTAGCAGATCCTCCATCTTGAGCTTCCACAACTAAAAACTCTGACCATTAAATTTCTCGATCTCTATCTTCCCACCGCTCGTCATCTTCTTTCACCGCAAGAATCGATCCCGCAGATCTTCCACTGAACAGGGTCTACCTCAGGCCCAAGAAAAAACCCCCTCAACAGCAAAGGCGTCCCTTTGAAGCCGAAAATTGCTTTGATACCAAATGTAGGTTTTAACCCTGTACAAAAATTATCTACAAACGAATCTTAAAATAGAAAATAAACAATAGCAAGAGCATAAAACATAAAATATATAAACACAGAGATTTCCCCTGGATCCCAAATCGGGATGACCAGCTTGATTTTTCATTCTATTCCTTTTAGTGTTACAACACATATATATACATGCCGAAGCATACATAAACCCAAATCCATTTACCCTTGATTAGAACATAACCGTAGTTCCCTTGAACAGATCTACAAAATACCAGGGGCCAAAAACCATCATGCCCCAAAACCATGTGCAAACCCATGCACAAAACCATGGGCGGATCCACCCAGGAAGGCAATTTTTTCCTAGAGCACGCGCCTGGACCCCAGATGGGGGCTACCGCCCCCCCTTGCTGTGCTCGGCGCAACGTACAGGGGGGGCTAACACCCCCCTTGTAACCCCCCCCCCCCCCCGCGCGTGACTAGTTGTGGAAATAATATAACACATACCCTACAAGGAAGTATACATCGAACAACCCAAAGGTTTCAAAGTAAATAACAGGGACTCTCACATTTTCAAACTCAATAAGGCCCTATATGGCTTGAAGCAAGCTCCTAGGGAATGGTATGCAAGAATGGATGCATATCTCCTAAGAAATGGGTTTGTGAAGGGTACTGCTGATCCAAATATCTACATCAAGGTTTGAATAATGAGCTCGTCATTCAATTATACTATATATGGACGATCTATTCATCACAGGTATGGAGCAAATAATTGAATAATGTAAGAAGATGTTGGCAACCAAATTTGAGATGAAGGATCTAGGACTCATGCATTACTACCTAGGTCTCGAAGTATGGCAAAAAATTGGGGAGATATACTTGGGGAAAGGAAAGTATGTCATCAAGATATTGCAAAATTTTTAAATGATGGAATCCAAGCCCATGACTACTCCTATTATCACCAATCTCGAGAAGTTACAAGGTTCTATCTCAAGTCTCGTCGATCCTACCTCCTATTGACAGTTGGTCAGCTCCCTAATGTATATGGTAAACACTAGGCAAAATATATGCTATGCAATGAAAATCCTTAGTAAATTTCAATTGGAACCTCATCATGAATATTATATAGCTTCAAAACACATATTAAGTTATCTTTGTGGTACTATACAATACTACCTAAAATACAAGAGTAAGGAAGTAAATCTAATTGGCTTCTTAGATTTTGACTAGGGTGATAGTGAGTCTAATGGAAGAAGTACTACCAGTGGATGCTTCAGCCTGGGGTCTGTTATGGTATCATGGATGAGTAGAAAGCAAGGTATTGTTGCCGTAAGTACTGCTGAAGTTGAATATGTAGCTGCATGTGAAGTAGAAAAGGAGGCTGTATTGTTAAGGAAGCTTCTGACGAAATTGTTCGAGAGTTCTCTAAGTCCTACTATAATCAACTATGATAATCAAAGCTACATCAAGATGTTTGGAGATCCCGTGTTTCACTCTAGAATGAAGCACATCAACAATAAGTTCCACTTCATTAGGAACTTAGTACATGATGAGGTTGTAAATCTAGAGCATGTCCCGACAGATGAACATGTAGCAAACATAGTGATGAAGGCTCTTCCTAACAAGAAGTTTGAATATTTAAGAGAAAAAATTGGTCTGGTAAATATTGCTAATTGTATTGATGATAATGGTTTGGAAGAGATATGTTGAGGGTTTGCGGGTGAAGCATTGCTTGGAAATACATCAGGCCGTCACTTTATGTTGATGTCTGGTAGGGAGGGTGGAATCAGGTGAATGTGGACCTAGTTCCCTGGGTTGGTGGTTAGTAAGTAAGAATGATCGTACCTATAGAGGTTGGAATATTTATTTGAACTTAGTCCCAATTGGATAGATTTCCTTGGTCAATAATCTAGTCCATGGCATTGTGGTGCCTAAAAGTTATTCATAGTTTCACATAGTTTGAGATCTTCTCATTGTATATTATGAATACCTCCCTAGTTAAGAGGGAATTTGTGTAACTAGGTTTGGTCTTCATAATTTATATTTATTGTACTTATCAAAATAATTAAATAAAAATAATTTATATTATCATTTGACATTTATTTTATTATTAAATGACTTATTAAAGCATGTGTTTCATGCTTGGGTCATATTTAGTGTAAGGTCCCCATTGTGGACTTCTAGGTTAGTCATTACATATTTATGTTGACCCTTGATATTTTGAATCATGTAATTAGGTTTATTTTTAAGTAAAAAATGAATTAGAAGCCCTCCACATCAAGTCGGTCTTAAGGAGATTAATTCGGCCTCAAAGGGAGAAATTCAAACTCATCTGGAGCCTATAAAAGCAAGGAGATCAAATTCATTTGCACCATCACTTCTCAAGAAAGTTCAATATTTACTGTATCAAGGGAAAATGTGTGAAGTGGAAGGAAGAGGTGAAATAGAGTGAGAGTTGGGTCTAGAAGTAAGAGGAAGAGAAAATAAAAATTTTGGTGAATGAATCTATGCATTTCATGCACTCTCTTTGGAGATCGAAGTATTCTAAGGTTTGATGTTGTTGATGTTGTTGAATCTACTGCCTAGTCGAAGCTGATGGAGGAAAAGTTGATGTTGTTGCTGGGTCGAAGATATGGAAGGTTGACTTGGTGTGGAGGGAAAGTTTGGTTCATGTCTAGGGTAAAGAGTCTCAAAGAATACTATTGAAAGGAAGAAATATCTTGAACGACTTTTCCCTTTGAGGGGGTTTTTTCCCTAGCATAGTGCCTATATCTTGTGTCTCTTGCTTTTGATCTTCATACACACATAATATGGTAATTTATTGATGAAATATAAGATAATAAAGAAGTAAAATAAGTCAACACATTCACAAGTAATTATCAAGATCGAATAATCAAATCCTAATATAACTGCATTGATTCTTCAAGAGGGGCTTCAACGAACTAGGCTACCCATCAAAGCTAATACCATTTATAAGTTTATTAAGAAAACTTTATCTAATTTAATTTGAACATAAAATCCTATTTTATTATTTTTAGTAAAGTAATTTACAAATATTATGTTGGGTATGTGTTATATTCTTTCCACGACTAGCCTCATGCACAAGATAGTAAACCGATGAAGATTTATATTCGTATAGGTATAAAGTTATCTACTGAACATTGTCCCAAGGCACAAGAAGAGGAAGAGTACATGTCCCATGTTCCATATGCGAGTGAAATTGGTAGTTTGATGAATGCAATGGTTTATACTAGACCATAAATTGCACATGTAGTGGGAGTATTGAGCAGGTTTAGGTCAAAACCAGATAAGGAGCATTGGAAAACAATGAATCAGGTTTTCAGGTTGTTGAATGGCATTAGTGATTATGGTTTGTGCTACGGAGGAAGACTAGGATTGGAAAATTTTTTGGACGTTCATGGCTTTGTTGATGCAGACTGGGTTGGAGATCTAGATCAGAGAGGATCTACAAGTGGGTATGTGTTTAACCTATTTGGAGGAGTAGTCAGTTGGCTGAGAAAGTGATAGTCGGTAGTGACAGTTTCAACTACAGAGGCATAATACATGGCAACACTCATGCAAGCAAAGAAGAAGTTTGGTTACAGGGATTGTGTTCAAGTTTGGGGTTAGTATAGTGAGCTATAAGGATAGATTTTGACAACCAAAATGCAATTTTATTGGGAAAGAACCTTGCTTATCATTCAAAGACAATGCACATTCATGTTCAATATCACTTTGTGAGGGATATGGTTGAGGACAAAAAAGTGTTGCTGGTAAAGGTGGACACTTTGAAGAATGTTGCAGATGCCTTTATGAAGTCTGTGAGCACTGAGATTTTCTTTTGGTGTAGAGAAACAATGGGTGTTGTAGGCCTGGACCAATGACTAAGCTCTCCTGTGACTTGTTGTGTGGAAAGAAAAAAACAAGTGGGAGAATGTTGGGTAAGTGTTATATTATTTCCATGACTAGCCACAATCACTGTACATTTCACTGGGCGTAGCAGGGGGCCACAGGGAGGGCAATAGCCCCCTTTGTCGCGGGTGTGGGGGGGGCGGGGGGGGGGGGGGGGGGGGTGTTTACAAGGGGGAGGTAGCCCCCCTGCACAAGCTCTAGGGTATTGCCCCAATTTTTATTTTATTTTTTATGTGGACCCAATAATAGTTGGGTGGACCCAAGGATGGGGATGCGAACCCAAGGATGGTCGGCGGAGCCACCATGTTTTTGGGCATGATGGTTTTTTTCCAATGGTATTTTGTAGATCTGGTCAATAGAACTATGGTTATGTTCTAATCCAAGGTTAATGGATTAAGGTTATGAATACTTCGACATATATTGTATTGTAACATTGAAAGAAATATAACGAAAAATCAATCGGGTAGTCTTGGTTCTGGGATTCATATTTGTATAGGGCTAAAACCTACATATTATTTTCATCTAGTATCATTTAGAATAGTCAAGTAATAACAGATTAAATAAAACAAAGCACCTAAAACATCAATTACAAGAAAAATAATGTTTTTCATAAATGTGAAAGTAAAGTAATATATTTATAATGCAAAGTTGGAATAATAACTCATTTGCGAATAATTAGATGATGCTAAATATTATAAATCTCTAATGGTTTTGACTAGTTAGGAGTATTTTAATACAAGGAAAAACTGAGTACGAAACCCAAAGGATGCTAGTGTTTTTATGTTTCTTTTTAAGTAAGGATTGAGTTTTTATTCATGAGACTATTCTTATAGTTAATTTTTTTATGTTTGACTTAATTTTTATGTATATTTTTGACATGAATCGATTGAAGAATTGATCCAAATTTAAAAGGGATTAAGACCATTGTTGATGGTCTTCACTCTCAAAGAACATAGTTACCATTTTGATCATAATCTTCCTTTTAGATTGTTCATTTTTTAGAGGTTTTAGGTAGTGACTATTTTTAATCCCATTTTAAAAAATGGTGCTACCAATAACACCCTTTTTTCTAAGGATTAAAATTACCTTTTTTGTGACTATTTCCTTAACAATGTCATAATGTTGTTGAGAAAAATATTAAAATAAACCCCTAAATTGAAATGTGGCACTAGCAATACCATTTTCTTTCACTTTCAAGGTTAAAATTTCCTTTTATGAAACCTTCAAAATTGACAATTGATATTGTCACAACCAAAACCTTAAAATTGACTCTCAAATAGAAAAGTGTTTCTCCCAATAAGATCCTAATTTGTTTTTGGGAAAAAATATGATGTTTTTTGAAATCATGACTTTGATAACCAATACCCATGGAACCAAAATCTTAAGACTATTGAATAAAAAATAGATGCTATTAGTAGCAATCATTTTTTTAAGGCGTAAAGTTGTGTGATTTTAGAAATCACAATAAAAAAATTCCAATATTGTTGCAAACAAAAAATGATAAAAAAATGGATAAATAAAAGGATTAAAGAAAAACCAAAAAAGAAAAAAAGAAAAAAAAAAAACAAAAAAGGAAAAAAGAAAAAAAAAGAAAATCTTCTTTTAAATAAAATAAAAAAATAAATTACAAAATAACATAAGAAAAAAGGAAAAAATCTTCTGTGTGTGTATATATATATGTATATTCTCCCTCTCTCTCTATCTCTATATATATATATATATAATTGAAACAAATTACAATACACATAAAAAAAGAAAAAGAAAAAAAAGACAATATAAAAAAACAATTGAGTGAAATTTAATAAAAAATAAGAAATTATAATATATATATATATATATATATATATATATATATATATATATATATATATATATATATATATATATATATATATATATATATATATATATATAATATATATATGGGCCTGGAGTATGTTGTAAAACTGCTTCTGCTTGGCTAAGAGTTCATCTTTCTCAAACATAAAGAAACATGTTAACAACCTAAGACCGAGAGGCATATGACATGAGTGAAAATCTACTCATTTACAAGCCACCAACGAGTAATTCTAGGTGGCGTGGTTTTCATTGAATAACAATAATGAGTCAATTTTCATTCACAAATATCAGTAGTGATGGTTGTCCCAACTACTGGTTTGACAACTGAGTTATGATAGGTTATGTATATATTATAAACATTTTTATTTGAGATCTATGAAAAATTAACACATATCTTAAACTACTTTTTAGATGCTTTTATATAGATATTCTAAATCAAACATGTATTGTCCTCCATTACTACAATAGCTTAGTATCATAGATGCATCATATTGAAATAGAAATATATGAGACAAAGAACTAAAAACTTAACATGATTTACACATCACCAACCTAGACCTATCTTAAATCTAGCATCAAGAGGGATCAAATCTCTGAAGGTGGAACCTTTGTTTTGAGTACAACATTTGAGGAACGGTTTGCACCTCAAAAGATTTTATCCCTCCCAACACTTGATAGATATGGGGTTAAGATAGATCTAGGTTGGATTCATTTATGTGTGGCCATGAAAAATTTGTTGAACAAATAATTATTTTGATCATTTTAAATATGTTAAATATGTCTGAGATTAATTTGGTCATTTCAATTTTAAATTTATTTAGTTACCTGAGTTTCATGAAATGATAGAGACACTTAATAACTTGAATGATGAAAAAATGATGAAATACACATTTTGGATGAAAAGTAACAATGTACTAGTGTTGAATGATAGAAAATGTGATTAATATGAATGTATTCAATTACAAATAGTATTCATTGTGATCAATCTCAAACTATTTTCTTCTGCTATTCTTATTTTCACACATATTATTCTTTCCATATTTTCATATCGATCATATGAAAAGAGTGGTTGAAATCATACACCATTCAATTTTTAAAGTTGATCTATTGTACTAAATGTCATACCTTGTCTCTATTTCTCTCCAATATTAGTAGTAGCTTTTTCTAATGTCAATCATTGTGACTTATGAAGTGTCAAACCCCAAGTAAGTATCAATGGTAGTTGTTTTCCATTACATCGTTTGAATGAAAAATTACTAACAATGTTGAATGATGGAAAATAGGAATAATAAAAATGTGGTCAATTACAAATAGTTTACAATTTCAAGATGAAAACATTTCAGTTGAGTGAATATTTTATTTAAGATGAAAATTAAAATATTTTATCTATGATTGAATTACTGTAACACAAAATTTAATTCATTTCATTACTAATTATTTTGTGCTTACACTCAAATAAAATTTACATTGTTAAGCTAATCACTTTGAAATTAATGTACATCATACATCTAGTTACATAAAATCATAAATAAACATTTACACTAAAATCAACACATCTAGTGCAAGCAATCAAATAGGATTAGAAATCAACATCTACACTCAAATCATTGCATCTAGTGCAAGAAATCAAATAGGATTAGAAATAAACATCTACATTGAAATCAATGCATCTAGTGAAAACAATTTAATAGGATTAGAAATCAACACCTATATTGAAATAAATACATCAAGTGAAAGCAATCAAATAGGATTAGAAATCAACAACTACAATGAAATCAATGCATCCAACGCAATCAATAAAATAGGATTATAAATAAAAATTGAAATTGAAATTAATGCATCTATTTCAGTGAAAAATTAAAATATTCACGGCTTTCTACATTCAACTTCTTTAACCTTTTGTAAACTGCTTACTTCCTCTTCCTCTATGTTTAATAGTGTTCAATATTATATAATAGTATATAGTATCTATATTTGTCTTTGTGTATCTCTTTCTTCTTCTCCCTCTCTCTCCCCTCCACCTCCCTCCCTCTCTCTCTCTCTCTCCCCCCACACCATCTAATCTATATCTTCCTCCATCTATCCATATTTATATATATATATCTCACCCACCCAAACACACATGATTTATCTCTCTCCATATCTACCTATCTATAACTCCCTCCCTCCCTCTGTCTCTATCTTCTTTCCTCTCTCCCCCCTCCATCTATATCTCTATCTCACTCTATCTTTCCTTTGTATCTTTATCTCACCCCTTAAAAATATATGCTCTCTCTCCATATCTATCTCTATATCATTCCCTCTCCTTCTCCCTCTATTCCCCTTCTCTAACTCTCTCTCTTCCCTCCCACTCTCCTCTCCCCCTCACTCTCTCTCCATATCTCCCTTGTCATTCCCTCTATCTCTCTCTCTACCTTTCTCTCTCTATATTTCTTTATTTTTACCTCCCTCTCTCTCCCCATCTAACTCCATATCTCTCTCCTTATAAATATATGTCTCCCTCCCTATCTCTCTCCTTATCTCTCTCAATTCTTCTCTCTCCCTTTCTCTCCCACCTCCCTTTGTCTTCCCCCCCATCACTCTCTCTCTCTCTCTCTCTCTCTCTCTCTGCCTTACAACACTATCCCTCCCTCTCTCCCCCTCTCTTCGTTCTCCATCTCTATGTATCGCTCTCTTTGTCTACCCCTTATCTCTCTCCTACTCTCCTCTCCTTCTGTTACACAACATTTTTTCACCGTCCTTGAAATCTCCATCCTGCACATTGGAGGACCATTTCTGTGACTTATATGAAGTGTCATGCCTTGCAAAAAGTGTCATTTCATCCATTTCCATGAGGAGAAAATTTCCTCTGTTGAGTTTTCCTTGAACAGACCATCAAAAACACATACTTTTGGGTTGGCGCTGGCAGGCCGTTATGGCCTTGCATCGATAAAGGAAATTAACACTGGGCCCCATGCCCATTGGCGCTCTGTCTCAGTGAGCTGCCCATATCGAGCTATTTTTGGAAAGTTTTTTAAATATAGAAGTGAAATTTCCAAGCTAACTACTTCGTGAGCAAGTCAACTTGGGTTGTTCGACCACATAACGACGAACACCTTCCTTTGGCTTCTTGTTTCCTTCTTTTGGGGAAACATCCCAAAGGATAAGGCCTCCCTTCTACCATTTGAGAGATCCCAACCTCCTCCTCTCCTTCTATAAATACACCTCTCACATAGATGCAGCTAGTTGAATAGGAATTGCTGAACATTTTGTTGAAACAATATGATATAGCTGGTGTGAGATAGAGCAAGAGAGAGACTCTTGTTGAGAGAGAGCTTAGGCTTTTGACTTGCCACGTCCAAATTCCCTGACGAATGCTCGAGATGCATTTTGACTGGACTCAATGAAGGAGGCTGCGATGTCAAGGCTCCGATTGTAATCTCTTTCTTTCTCTTGATATATACATGACTGATGTTTTGGTTCCTGTCTTGTGTTGATGTGATTTCTCTTACACAATATGTTTAATTATCCTTGACTAATTAGCTAGTTATGAATGAAATTATTGTCTTGTATGCTGCTTTTTTCCTTTGATCTTTGTGTAGGGACCCGAGTACCATTACTGAAGGATCGTGACGTGTCAGGATGAGGATCAGGAAACCTATGCTACAACTACGACAACCACGTTGGATCACAGGTAGGACAATCTATCCCAACTCATTTCATTCATTAACTAGGAACCAAAACATTAGCATGTCCTAATTACCACCCAATGATGAAAGTTGTTAATAGGCACAAGAGAAACCACCAATAATGACAATGGCTCTTAAGGTACAACCAGTAAAATCCACGGAATGTGAACAGTGATCTGGTGTCGAACACCTGTAGAATCACTCGATCGAAGGCCAATGATGTGGACCTGTCGTCGAATGCGAAGAACTTGCCATTGAGGCATGCAAGCTCCAAGGAACCAGAAGGGAGTCTCTAGAGCAACTTCCTGGATAATGAACTGAAGTCGATAGGAAGTGACCCGGTTGAAGGAGGGCCATAATTTTTCCCACATCATCGACACAAGACAAAGGAACACGATGATAGTGAATCGAGACTAAAAGAGGATCAGAGGGAGGTTGAAAACTGAAATTGAAAACTTATCTTGAACATATGAGTGTCACGACTCCGGATTTGGCAGTATTTGACATCAAGGGATCTAAGGTCATGATGACTATATGCATGAATCTTTTGATTGGATGGCTGCGACCATACCTGAGTCTATTTGTTGATCCTTATTGCTGGATGGATGCGTCCATACATCGGATCTCAGTTTTTATGTACTCTATTATGGATGGCTGCACCCATGTCAAATGTTCATGTATCAGAGATATCATTTGTATTTGTACTTTCAGGTCTTCCAATAGCGGTGTTTGGTTCGAACATGTTCTCATAAAGCATTTCACTCCTCCCTCTCTCTTGGACCTCATGCTTTAGGGGGACTCTGTTACAGATCATTTTTTCACCATCCTTGCAATCCCCATCCCTCACATTGGAGGACCATTTCTGTGACTTATATGAAGTGTCATGCCTTGCAAAAAGTGTCATTCCATCCCTTTCCATGAGGAGAACATTTCCTCTATTGACTTTTCCTTGAACAAACCATCAAAAACACATGCGTTTGGGTTGGTGTTGGCAGGACGTTATGGCCTCGCGTTGATATGGCACTCTGTATCTGTGAGTTTCCCGTGCCAAGTTAGTTTTGGAAAGTTTTTTAAATATAGAAGTGAAGTTTCCAAGATAACTACTTCGTGAGCGAGTCAAATTGGGTTGTTCAACTGCACAACGACGAACACCTTCCTTTGGCATCTTGTTTCCTACTTTTGGGGCAACCTCCCAAAGGATAAGGCCTCCCTTCCACCATTTGAGAGATCCCAACCTCCTCCTCTCCTTCTATAAATACGCCTCTTTCACATAGATGTAGCTAGCTGAATAGGAATTGCTGAATATTTTTCCTAAATAGTCTGATATAGTTGGTGTCAGATAGAGCATTGAGAGAGACTCTTGTCGAGAGAGAGCTTAGGCTTTTGCCTCGCCATGTCCAAATTCCCCGAGGAATGATTGAGAAGAGTTTTGAGTAGACCTGATGAAGGAGGTTGCGACGTCAAGGCTTTGGTTGTAATCTCTTTCTTTCTCTTAGTATATACATGACTGATGTTTTGGTTCCTGTCTTGTATTGATGTGATTTATCTTACGCAATAAATTTAATTCTCCTTGAATAATTAGATAGTTATGAATGCAATTATTGTCTTGTATACTGCTTTTATCCTTTGATCTTTGTGCAGGCACCTGAGTACCATTGCTGAAGGATCATAGCGTGTCGGGACGAGGATCAGGAAACCTATGCTACAACTACGACAACCACGTTGGATCACAAGTAGGACAATATATCCCAACTCATTTCGTTCATTAACTAGGAATCGACACAATAGCATGTCCTAATTACCAGCCAATGATGAAAGCTGTTAATAGGAACGAGAGAAACCGCCAATAATGAAAACGGTTGTCAAGGTACAACTAGTACAATCCATGGAATGTGAAGAGTGATTTGGCATCGAACACCCGTAGAATCACTCGATTGAAGATCAATGATGTGGACCTGTCGTTGAATGCGAAGAACTTTCCATTGAGGCATGCAAGCTCCAAGGTACAAGAAGGGATTATCTAGATAAAATTCCTGGATAATGAGCTGAAGTCGACAGGAAGTGACTCGGTCGAAGGAGGGCCATAATGTTTCCCACATCATTGACACGAGACAGAGGAACATGATGATAATGAATCATGACTAAAACATGATCAGAGGGAGGTTAAAAACTGCAATCAGAAACTTCTCTTGAACATATGAGCAACACGAATCCGAATTTGGCAATATTTGACATAAAGGGATCTGAGGTCATGATGACTGTATGCATGACTCTTTTGATTGGATGGCTGCGACCATACCTGAGTCTATTTGTTGATCCTTATTGCTGGATGGTTGCATCCATCTATTTGTTGATCCTTATTGCTAGATGGTTGCATCCATACCTCGGATCTCAGTTTTTATGTACTCTATTATGGATGGCTGCACCCAAGCCACATGCTCATGTATCAGAGATATCTATTGTATTTGTACTTGCAGGTCTTCCGATAATAATGTTTGGTTCATACACATTCTTGTAACGCATTTCACTCCTCCCTCTCTCTCAGACCTCATGATTTAGGGGGCATCTGTTACACAACATTTTGTCACCATCCTTGCAATCCCCATCCCGCACATTGGAGGACCATTTCTGTGACTTATATGAAGTGTCATGCCTTGCAAAAAGTGTCAGTGCATCCCTTTTCATGAGGAGAACATTTCCTTTGTTGAATTTTCCTTGAACAGACCATAAAAAATACATGCTTTTGGGTTGGCGCTGGCAGGCCGTTATGGCCTCGCGTCGATAAATGAAATTAACACTGGGCCCCATGCCCATTGGCGCTATGTCTCAGTGAGCTACCCATGCCAAGATATTTTTGGAAATTTTTTTAAATATAGAAGCGAAATTTCCAAGCTAACTATTCATGAGAAAGTCACCTTGGGTTGTTCAACTGCATAATGACGAGCACCTTCCTTTGGCTTCTTGTTTCCTCCTTTTGGGGAAACTGCCCAAAGGATAGGGCCTCCCTTCCATCATTTGAGAGATCCCAACCTCCTCCTCTCCTTCTATAAATACACCTCTCTCACATAGATGCAGCTAGCTGAATAGGAATTGCTGAACATTTTGCTGAAATAGTCTGATATAGCTGGTGTGAGATAGAGCAGAGAGAGAGAGAGACTCTTGTTGAGAGAGAGCTTAGGCTTTTTCTTGGCCACGTCCAAATTCCCTGATGAATGCTCGAGACGTGTTTTGACTAGACCCGCCAATGGAGGCTGCGACGTTAAGGCTCCGATTGCAATCTCTTTCTTTCTCTTAATATATACATGACTGATGTTTGGGTTCCCGTCTTGTGTTGATGTGATTTATCTTACACAATAGGTTTAATTCTCCTTGACTAATTAGCTAGTTATGAATGCAATTATTGTCTTATGCTACTTTTTTCCTTTGATCTTTGTGTAAGCACCCGAGTACCATTGCTGAAGGATCACGACGTGTCGGGATGAGGATCAGGAAACCTCTACTACATCTACGACAACCTTGTTGGATCACAGGTAGGACAATATATCCCAACTCATTTCAATCATTAAATAGGAACCGACACATTAGCATGTCCCGATTACCAACCAATGATGAAAGCTGTTAATAGTCATGAGAGTACCCACCAATAATGACAATGGCTCTCAAGGTACAACTAGTACAAAACACGAAATGTGAATAGTGATCTGGCATCGACCACTCGCAGAATCAATCGATCGAAGGCCAATGATGTGGACCTGTCGTCGAATGCAAAGAACTTGCCATTGAGGCATGCAAGCTCCAAGGTACTAGAAGGGAGTCTCTAGATAAACTTCCTAGATAATGAGCTGAAGTTGATAGGAAGTGACCCGGTTTAAGGAGGGCCATAATGTTTTCCACATCATCGACATGAGACAAAGGAACATGATGATAGTGAAACAAGACTAAAATAGGATCATAGGGAGGTTGAAAACTACAATCAGAAACTTCTCTTGAACATATGAGTGACACGACTCCGGATTTTGCAGTATTTGACATCAAGGGATCTGAGGTCATGATGACTATATGCATGACTCTTTTTATTGGATGGCTGCGACCATACCTGATTCTATTTGTTTATCCTTATTGCTGGATCACTACGTCCATACCTTAGATCTCAGTTTTTATGTTCTCTATTATGGATGGCTGTGTCCATGCCACATGTTCATGGATCAGAGATATCAGTTGTATTTTTACTTGTAGGTCTTCCGACAATGGTGTTTGGTTTGAACGCGTTCTCGTAAAGCATTTCACTCCTCTCTCTCTCTTGGACCTCATGATTTAGGGGGCATCTGTTACACAACATTTTGTCACCGTCCCTGCAATCCCCATCCTGCACATTAGAGGACCATTTGTGTGACTTGTATGAAGTGTCATGCCTTGAAAAAAGTGTGATTGCATCGCTTCCCATGAGGAGAACATTTCCTTTGTTGACTTTTCCTTAAGCAGACCATAAAAAACACATGCTTTTGGGTTGGTGTTGGCAGGCCGTTATGGCCTCGTGCCGATAAAGGAAATTAACATTGGGCCCCGTGCCCATTGGCGCTCTATCTTAGTGAGCTACCTATGCCGAGATGTTTTTGGAATTTTTTTTAAATATAGAAGCAAATTTTCCAAGCTAACTATGTCTTGAGTGAGTCAGCTTGGGTTGTTCGACTACATAACAACGAACACCTTCCTTTGGCTTCTTGTTTCCTCCTTTTGGGGCAACCTCCCAAAGGATAGGGCCTCCCTTCCACCATTTGAGAGATCCCAACCTCCTCCTCTCCTTCTATAAATACACTTCTCTCACATAGATGCAGCTAGCTAAACAGGAATCACTGAACATTTTTATGAAATAGTCTGATATCGCTGGTGTGAGATAGAGCAGATAGAGAGACTCTTGTCGAGAGAGAGCTTAGGATTTTGCCTCTCCACGTCCAAATTCTCTGACGAATGCTCGAGATGCATTTGACTGGACCCGCTGAAGGAGGCTACAACATCAAGGCTATGGTTGTAATCTCTTTCTTTCTCTTAATATATACATGACTGATGTTTTGGTTCCCGTCTTGTGTTGATGTGATTTATCTTACGCAATAAGTTTAATTATCTTGGACTAATTAGCTAGTTATGAATGAAATTATTGTCTTATATGCTACTTTTTTCCTTTGATCTTTCTGCAGGCACCCGAGTACCATTGCTGAAGCATCGCAACGTGTCAGGATGAGGATCAGGAAACCTATGCAACAGCTATGGCAACCACGTTGGATCACAAGTAGGACAATCTATCCCAACTCATTTCGTTCATTAACTAGGAACTGACACATTAGCATGTCCTCTTGCTGCTAGACCCACCCTAGGGCTAGAGGGATCACCTCTGTTTGCAGATGAGATTTACCTACACAACACCTTCTCTCTCTCTCTCTCTTCCCTCATTCTCTCCTCTCTTCCTATCTCTCTCTATCCATCTCTCCCTTATCAATCCTTCTCTCTCTCGACCTATAAGTCTCTATGTATTTATTATTTCCTCCCTCTATCTCTCCCTATCCAACTCCATATCTCTCTCCCTCCCTCTATCTCTCCCCATCCAACTCCATATCTCTCTCCCTTCCTCTCTCCTCTCTCTCAATTCCTCTCCCTTTTCCTTCCTGTCTCTCCCTTTATCTCCCACCTCTTTATATCTCTGAATCCATCACTCCTCCTCTCTCTCTCTCTCTATGCCATCCAAATATGTCACCATCTCCCTCCCCATCTCCTTATATATCTCCCCCCTCCATCTATGTGTCTCCATCTCTTTCTCTTCCCTTGCTCTCCCCTCTCTCTCTTCTCTCCTTATCTCTCTATTCCGTCCTCCTCCGCTCTCTCCCTTACTCTTTCTCCAACTTTCCCTTGCCACTCCCTCTCACTCTTCACCTTTATCTCTTTTTGTCTTTTTTATTCCTCCCCTCATTCCCCCCCACCAACTACATATCTCTATCCCTGCCTCACACTTCCCCTCCAAATCCATATCTCTCTCCCTGCCTCATGTCGCCCCTCCAACTCCATTCTCTCTATCCCTCGCCCTTTCCTTCTCTCTCTCCCATTTTTTTTCTCTTTATTCCTCTCCTCCTCCCCCCTACATCACTCTACGTGTTTCTCCTCCTTCCAAATTTGGCACTATATCCCTCCATCTCTCCTCCTCTCTTCCCCCCTCTCTCCCCCCCCCATCCATATGATCGATAATTGTCACTTCGTGTAATCAATATCGATAGTATTATGTAAGGTATAATATAATAATACTTATGATGGAGATGATTATTATTATAGTATATTGGAATAATAATAATCAACATTATTGATTATTATACCAATAATAATATATAAAGAAATATCTTATTAAAAAAAAAAAAAATTGACAAATTTGTGCCTTACATGTTACATTACATTACATTTTAAATTTTATTTTTTGATTGTGAAATTAGTTATGATTTTTGGGCCCATGGTATTGATAAGCCATGTTATTGTAAGAAAAACTATTTACAAGTTAATAATATCCATATTAAAGTGGGGGTGAATATCCATGGTTAAGAATCTTGTTATATTATAATTATTATGTGTTTATGTTATTCTTAATTAAATTTAAATATGGTTACAAAATAATTATACTCTAGCAATTGACCTTTGCGCAATATAATGTCATGCAATATTTTATTCCATATTTTATGGATACAGTTTCAATATATATACAAGATATTTAGATATTTATGTAGTGATTTTTTATTCTTATGTTTTGCAGGAAAGCCGTCCCTTGAAAATAACTCATAATTAGGTAAATAAATTATTTACTATCCATTACTTCCCACCATAATCTAAGAAAGTATTTGCATAAAAAAGGATAAGGAATAATATATAAATAAATATACTTACCAAGAGTTACTTCCCACCATTATTTATGTTTTCCTCAACAATTTTGTAGGAGTAAAACTATAAATGTGGAGACTTACTAGTGGTTACTACCCACCAAAATTTATGCAAGTTATTTTTCCTCAACAAATAATTTACTTATCCACTTGAGTTAGAGGGTCTAAGCTGCCCTAAAAGACATCTCTCTCTCTCTCTCTCTCTCTCTCTCTCTATATATATATATATATATATATATAACAAATTGAACTTTATTATTTTTAATTGAGCCAACATTTAAATGTTTAGACTCATTTACAGACACTACAACATCTACATACACTACACCATCTCACCCATACTAGGCTCTATATTAATTTTAACTTTGTACTATTTTTTAATTGAGCCAATATATAAATCTTAAATGTTTATGTTTACAAATATTTACGCCTACATATTTCCCTCTTATACTGGGATATAGAGTACCTCTCGACACAAAAATATTATAGTGGAGCGGGTTTAGAAGGGCCTAGATGAGAAGCAATATTGGGGCTTTGTCTTTGCTTGACTACTTCTTCTTTGACTCATGTTCAATAATTGTTAGATTGGAGTTGGTACCCTACAATTTAGAAGTTTCAATGACCTGCACCTTTCTTCTTCTTCCCCTGATTCCTGCTAAGAGACCCAAAAATAACTCCAAAAATGACCCTACATAGCACTATGAACTTGGCTTCCAACTTTATTACTCTATCCAACACTTCCATCTCATGATGCTCCTAGTTATCCAAAGTGAAAGCGAATAGAGTCTTAGACAACCAATAAAACTCCATAGCATGAGAAAAATGACGTCTCATGACCTATAAAATCCCTAATAGGAGACCCACTCCTTAAATTTAGGTTTGATTTTTTGTTTAGATGTATGAAATTTCCTTTTCCTAACAAAATCCATCAAACCTTTGACTTCCTATTGGATATATTATTGTATGCTTTGATTGAATCATTTTTTTCCTACAAAATCATCTGTTCCATGCCTGTGCCATGAGAGTGAGTCATGGTTGTCCTTGTGCCCTAGGATTCCCCCTATGTTGAATTCTTTGATCACTGTTTTTGTATGTTTGGGTTGCATATTATCTGATGTGCGTAAATACCAACACTAGATATACCATGAAAGAGTCATAACCCCCTTATAAACCATCACCAACCCAATTCCTAAGAATTCAAGATATCATTTGAAACCACAACCTAACTACACTAGGGGATGAGAAAAAACTCATCATTACTTGTTTGTAGAACAAGAGAGAAATATAGAAATGTATAATGCCCCCTTGAACCTTAGAAACCAAAACCAACATTTCGGAGGAGGCCATAACTTACATGCTCTCATTAGCCTATAAAATTTATACTCATTTAAGACATACAAATGAGCATGAACTAGGGGCTCCAAAGCCATAAATACTGCCTACTTGGTCAAGATAGGTGTTGAAGTCCTGAATTGTATTTTTTTTAATACCATTTTACCTTCATGTCCATCCTTTTTAATGATAGTTTTGCTACATTTTCATGTAGAAAGGTCACTTCAGATATGCTTAGAAATAATAAAATGTATCATACATTCATGGTTTATAGTCTACTGTTTTTTATGAAATTTAATCAAAACATCCCTATAGCTACCGAAATGCAGTGATTTTGCAGCTAACCAAATATTTTGCAACTACATCCATATTTAGACAAGTTATAATGTGTTTGAAGAAGAATAAAGGATATAGGTACATAGAAAAAGTTCGACACATGGACATCCACCTATTTTTCTAATCTAGAAACACATAGGGTTCGAGAATTTTAATGGTCAAACCAGAAGTAAATTCTAGTTATAATTGTCGACCCTTATGCAACGTTTGAAGGCAAATAGCGACATCGCCAAGAGAGCATGGGAATGACTGAGAGAAGGCTGGGATAAGAATTTATGATGTTTCAATCTGATATTATCTCATGATTTTCTCTTTCAGTAGAAAATCATGAGAAGCACGATTCCTATTTTGATTTAATCAGTTAGTTGTTAAATATAACTTATTTCTTGTCTTATAAGCCTTCAAACTGTATTTGAAAGAAATTATAAATAAGCCTTGAAACAATACAATTGTGAGATTAAGTTGGTAATCATTTGTTGTTATTAAAGAAAATTTGTTTGTATTAATACAAGTACTCTATTCCTAAAATTCAAATGTGTGTTTAGTCAATATGTTTTAAAGACATCACGCCTTAAACTGAACAAGAGTGCCCTCCTGAAGAGCTGTAAGATTATTTAGATACTTTTATTTTCACGCTATTTTAGTTAGTTCAAGTTGGATTTGCATTTAGTTTATTTTGATCGATTTGTGATTATTATTTTTGTCTCACAGGATTGAGCGCTCTTAAAATTAAATACAACCAAAAATATTTTAATTGTTATTTTCATTAAGATATTTCCACTTAGTCTCAGATTTAGATGATTGAATTGATTTAGATATTCATTGCGAACATTAGTAATCTATAATAAGTTAATTTTTCATTTCTCTTTAATCCATGTAATGAGTTTTATTTTGATTAGTTGGGGTGTGAAATAAGTTCCATTTTGCTAATAGAATATAATTTTAATTCATTTCAGTAGTTCGATGTTTCATTTCAACAATTAGATAATATCTCTTTATTTTATTCCATTAGAATAATACCTTTTTTTCAATGCAATTAGAAATAATCTTTTCAATTTTATGAAACTCTATTAGTCATTTCAATTCCCTGCAATTAGATAGTCTTTCAATTCGATCTTGTTTTTAAAAGCGTACTTTTCCTTTTCAAGTTTAATAGAAAGAGCACGTGCATAAATTTGAAATGAGTTAATATTGATTTAGTTTCCTTTAGCTAATTTGTCATCTAATATATAGCTTCTAGCATATATTTTTCACAAGCACTTCATAAGTACACAAACCTTGGTTGACAATCAATGTAGTATTTTAACTACCAATTAAATTAACCAATAATAGGGTAGATGAAAGCATAAATCCAATAGATAATAAGTGAAACTAGAGGAGGGGAAGGGATAACCAAATCTATCTAGCTATTCCATGTTTTGGAAAAATTCAAAGTGGCAGCTATCAATTCCAATTTTCCTTTAAACTCAATATTTTCATGTGAACTTAGTTAGTCATATTGTGTTCTTTATTTAGATATTTTCATCAAAAAAACATCATTAACATAAAAAATAACAACAGAGGACACAAAAATTAGGCTCTCATCCAGTGCAAAACCCCTCCAAGGGGAAAAATCAAAAAAATATTCTCTTCTTATAGAATATTCTTTAAATGAGACAAAAAAGACCCAAACCCCAGACTAAGGCCTCTTCCAAGTACCAAGTAATCCCTTCCAAAAATTCCTTGATCTAGAAATAACCAACTTCAAAATGAAACTTCAACCTCCCAACTTCAATACTACTTTTTAAACCTACAACTTCGGCACTGTAGCAGTTGCAGAAGCCTTAATCCAACTTCCTCTTGAGACCTTCCTTGTGTAAGAAAACTCCTCCCGAGCTCAACGAGGTTAAGACAGAGTGTTATTCCTTCCAAAAATATGATACTGTACCTCATCCTACTGCATCTTAGATATGAAATTTTAACCTCCTATGTAGTTGCAGAAACCCTAAACTTTCACACACGTGAGAGAGATAGCCCAAAATCAAGTCCTCTTCTTTTTCTAGAACATTTCTCTTCTTGTATTCTTGCTTCCTAGCTATAGTTTTAACTTTTTCATTGAGATCGAACTTCTTGGTGAGTGAGCATCAAATGAGGTCGAACTTATCCTTTATATAGCCTTTCCAAGAGGTTGAATGCCCTCCTTTAGGCTGAGTTGAAGCTGTCACTGCCGAATTTTACTTTTGGATTTTCTAGGACTTTCTAGAGTGAAACACTAGTACAAAATGGCTAATTAGTTACTAAAAAAATGACTAAAATTTGCATATAAATGACTATTTTTCGGTCGGTGACCAATAGTAGCTAATTTATAGTATCTTATAACACAACTAGATTTTAGTCATTTTTAGCTTAGTCATTAATTAGTTGTCTCAATTTTGTTATCTAGTAGTATATTTTGTCAGTAATTTGGTCATTAATTTAGTCACTGATTTTAGTCATTGATTTGGTCATTAATTTAGTCATTTATTAATCATTGATTTGGTTATTAATTGTGGCAATTAATGACCAAATATACAACAAAGTATATTACTAAATGATCACCTGAGAAAACCAATTAATGACCAAAGAAATATGACAAAATGTTGGTCATGTTATAAGGTACTATAAATTAGCTACTAAGAGTCATATATATATGCAAATTTTATTCATCGTTTGAAAACAATTAATAACCAAAGAAATATGATCAAATTTCAGTTGTGTTATAAGATACTGTAAATTAGCTACTAATAGTCATATAGATGCAAAATTTAGTCATCATTTCTAATCACAAGTTTATCATTTGCAGTAGTCATTTATCTTTTTTGGTCATTTCATATTCATTATATAAATGACTACTTTAGTAGTTTATATTTATTTCATTCAATTTTCATTAACAATCGCTATAAGCAACTAATTTAGCCGTATATTCATTTTATTTGTGTTTATCATTAATAAACATAAACTACCTATTTAGTAGTTTTAGATTTATTTTATGTGTTTATTATTAATCAACATAAATTAATTTGTTTGACCTTGCAACTAAATTAAAAAAAAAAATGTCATACAATGTACATGCTCATCTAATATGAAAGCTCAAAATTACATATGCTAATTAAAATACTAAATAATATCAAGTGCAATTATAAATAATTCCAACCACATATTATATTACATAAAATGTGAAGTATTACAATATGAGTTTCCAAATTAATATTGGTTGGAGTAAAATTACACATGAAATATTGTTTCATCACTTCAAAACATTATTAATGTGTTTCCAAGACATTGCATGTGAATTCATCAACTCTGAAGACTTGATCATCAGTCTCTATGTGTGTGTCTTATGCGATATATTGGCTCTAGAGGTACCACTAGACCAATTCTCTTCTCTTCTCTCTCTCTCTCTCTCTCTAATTTGAATTTTGTCGCTCTAGTGTTATTGTTCTCCTATTTCTTTTATTCCTGCATCTTACCATCAATACTGAGTTCCTTTTCTGCAAAAAAAAAATACAATGCAGAGTATAAGACATGAAAGTTGATGAACACTGGAATATAAACTAAAGTATACTATAAAAGGTTTATACGATATATACCTCAACATAAGCAATATTTTTAATGTCATTTTTCCCCATAAAAGAAAGAGCATCGAACAAGTTTTATTAAATTGGGAAATAATGGCCACTATCTGGCTAAATGACATGTATAAACAAAGCAAATAAAATGTCGCCATAGAATAAATTTTGTACCTACTGCATTCTCAGTGTACAACATTTGTTGATGAAATGTTATCTTCAACTCAAGTAATAAATGAAAATAGAAGCACACATTTCTATCCCAATATTTTGAATTCCCATGCTTATGGTACATTGCAATTTTGATTTTATCCAACATAATCAAACACAACAAAGCTAGAAATTTATACTAAGAATGTCTCATGCTCCACTTTTATAGTTGTATCATTTCCTCTAGTTATATTTAGGAAGTACTGCCACTTCAACAATAAAACTTGTTAGTAGAAATATAATGGGTGGAGAAAAGTAATTATGACACAAGATTACAACAAGAAACTAAAAAAGAATAAGACAATACTTCGTAAATTGTGATACTAATTGAGAATATAGCTTCAATATAAAATCTTCAATTGCCCACGTACTATTCTAGGGGAAAAGGAATCCAATTCCAAAAAGAAAACAAATTATATCTAGAGAAAAAATAAACATGTTGGCTCCACATTCAAAGGTAAAGTAAATGGGGACTAGCTATATTAGATGCTTTCTAGAGTGTATGGGTAGCTACTAACACCATTAACAAGAATTTCAAAATAGATCTACCACGTATGACCTCAAATGTGACAACAAGTTTGATATATGCACTACCTATATACATGTCAAAATGCATTGCAATGATATAAGAGTATCAAAATAAAATACACATAATTACATATTCAATATCCACTTTTATTCAAAAATAACATTCAAATAATTGTTATAAATTACCCTGAAAATATGTCGAAATTTCCATTCATTGTCATGAATAT